>JAAKEQ010000074.1:0-73332 GCA_014250555.1 Aspergillus oerlinghausenensis
GCTATGATAGGAGCTAATAATTATTAGTACTACTAAGGTACTAAGATATAATAAGGCATCCTATATAGCTTAATAAGCATGGCAAGCTACTAACCACTATCTAAAGGGGGAGGTTAGTATATAGTGAATATATAAGGTCCCTTTCTAGACAGACTAGAGTATATATATAGGCTAATAATCATAATCCCTATAGAGTATGCATGGATGATAGCTATATTAGATAAGAGGTGCTAATACTACTATATTAATTTAGGTAGATAAGCTACCCTAGGGATCCTGTATTAATAGTTCTAGTTAGCAGAGGTCCAGGAAGTTAAAGCTCTAAGGAAGTTATTCAAAGAGTATTATTATATTATTAGATCCAGGGCATATTAATATCCAGGGTGTTGAAATATTAAAAAGGAAATATTAATATGCTATAGTGATAATCTATAGTAAGGTGTTACAGCCTTGGCTATATCTGCCTTAAATTTAAGGCCATGCATGCTTAGTAATTAGCTCAAAAAAGGGCTGGGCCACACAGAATGTGTGGCCCCAAGGCCTTGTAATAAGAATAAGATAACATTCCCACCCTACTCTGGCCTAGGACACTTATCAAGAAAAGTCATTAACGCCCCCGTGAGATGTCCTTTACAGTGTCTGCACCGGTCTTTTGAAGACCAATCACCACATCGAGAAGAGACTTGCAACATTCTATTAGCTTTATTCTTCCGACCATCGATCCTGGCGGAATCAACACGGCCACTGGGGTATTTGGTTGCAATACCTTTGTCTCCTGCATTGTCGCCGCTTCCAATAGCGTGTTACTCATGTCTTGCACCATGTCCTCCATCTGAAGGAGCAATACTCCAAAATCCTGTTCCGGTACAATGTCCCGCGCCGTGTCCTCCATCTCTAGGAGTATTGCCTGAGAATCCTCTTCTGGCGCCATGTCTTGCACCATGTCCCCCATCTCAAGGAGTGTTGCTTCCGGATCATGTTCTGGAATTGACGTCTCCGTCGCCGATGGGCTCAACGGCCTGACGATGGTGGTAGTCTCGGTGGACGACATTTGGAGAATATGTCGCTGTATACGAGTGAGTACGTTGAAGGTATGCAGTAAAGAATAGTGCGTTCTGAAACTTGAGCGCAATCGCTTGGAGGGGGAATGTAAACCTGAATATATGCCCAGGTGAGGGCACGCGGTTCAGCAAGCTCTCAAGTTTGCACTGGATATCCTAAGACCTCGTTGAGCTTTTGTGAGACCACCTTGCTGAACTGCAACCTGAGATAGTTTTATTGGCCGAAGTGGAAAGCATATCCAAACGAGGATGCAAATAGCCGAGACCGAAACGGCCGTTTCCAATAAGAATATCTCACAACTTTATAAGAGCGAGATAGTAGTGCAATAAGGACGTGATGTCGTCTACCTCAGGACTCGCACTCCTAATCTCAGTTTATTCTTATCTACTCGAAACAGTATAGGCGCAGAATCAAAGTGTTTCATGAATGAATACCATTGTGTACCCTGCGTAACGGCGCCTATGATTTTTACTCCATTGACCAGCAATGGTCAAGAATCGGCGGCCCATCAAGGCGAAGTTTGTGTATGGATCTATAACCCAGACAACAAGGGTGAGGCAAGGAGATGCTTTAGTGGATTGATCATGGCCTCTGATTGCCGATGAGATCAATGTCTGACTCTACTCTCCAATGATTCGTCAAGTAAATGCGTTGATGAAACACTGAACATGTTTGGGCGGCTATTTCAATGCGTCATTTTATCTGCGCCACAAGACCACCAGGCGAGTGAAATCTGGAGCAAAAGTAAGCAACATATTTATGACGGAAATATTCTCTATATATTATGCCAGCTGAGTTTATTCCTGTCTGACAATAGATATGGATGGAGGAATTAAAAAAGCAGTGCTTGAGCCTGTCGTTGCAATAATGTTATGCCAGGGGCAATTGCTCTATATTGGCATTCATCGTGATCGGAAATGACAATCCGACATGGCCGGACACGTATCCATCACTGCGCCTGTCAGCCTTATATGCTGGGTGGCTGTGGCTATGTATAGACGCATCTTACAGCGGCTAGGCAGCCTTTCCAATGGAGATATATAATCGGCGGGTTTGAGTGCCGAACAAAGAAAGGGTAGGTGAGTGAAATTTAACCAGAATGAAGAGTAGCGTTGAATTGTCGCCCATTGACCAGTCTTCTTGGTGTTTGCCTCCTCGAATCGCCCGTTCTTCTCGAGCGCCAGGAGAAAAATGTCACTCGTCTTTGGGAAAGTGGTATCCAGTACAATGAACGGTGCTTTCGGCTCTACTTCGACTACTATCTAGAGCAATGCAGGATTGCATTTCAGTCTGGTCGAGGCCATCTGCCAATCAGGACGCATCAAGCCACTGCCTGTGCCTTGACTCGCTCAGCAACCGAATAGATGCCCACGCGCCCATACACATCCTTGTACTTCTGCCGGACGTAGTCATCCACCGAGATAGGCGCATACTTTTCGTCCTCCGGCCTCGCGCGACACGACTCAACGCACCGGATCACAAAGTCCGGATTTCCATTGTAGTTGAACGGGATGGAGTACCGGTCTACGTCCCACCGGTTGATCACCCGGTGCACGTTGGACAGGTACTCATCATTCGTCCACTGCTGGAACAAATTCCCCAGGTTCACCACATACGCCCCCTCTATCGGTGGCGCAGGTTAATACGACTGCGTCTCCTCGTCCCACACCTCCAGCCCTGGGACATCCCCCTGCAGCAGCAGCGTGATAACGCCAAAGTCGCGGTGGGCGCCGATACCGTGCAGCGGGTCGTCGTCGGCCGGCTGGGGAGGGTAATGGAGCAGCTTGTAGAAGGCCATGGGCTCCGTGCAGAGAGGGCGGTTACTTGGTTGGGTTAGTCCATGCAGGTGTTGCGGAAGTGCGGCCCCAGCGACTCGGGCCAGAGGTTCGGTCCGTGGGCGAACTTCTTGGAGAGGACTTGCGGGTGGTCTGGGGGGCAGATCCTGGGCGACGTAGTAGTCTTCTTTCAAGTCGGGCTTGGTGTCCTTTTCGATCATCTGACCGTACATGACTTCGTAGCCGCGATTGTGGTCGTTTTGGGCTGCGGATATTAGGTACGTCTAGACGTTTGAGGGGCAACGGGAGGGGATACATTTGTCGAGTTTCATCCTTTCCTCCAGGGGAAGGGCAAAAAACTCCTTGGACAGCTTGAACATTTCCTTCTGCAGGCTCAGTGGGATCGGATGGTTGAGATCTGAAAGAATCCCAGTGTGCGGCAGGCATGGCATGTCCAATGGTCTCGATGCAATTCTTCTTGCGCTCCGGGTCACCAGAGAGGAAATCACTAAAGTCAACGATTGGAGGAGAGGGGATGATGTCTGTGAAAACTCTTGATCTCTTGAGACTACACAGCGATGGATTGATATCGACTGATTGAGGCGAACGTCCCGCCGCTTATATAGCTATCTATTCATCATACTCCCTCGTTTTCAGATGATACTTGCTCCGCGAGCGGATTCGCGGCCCGAATCGATAAAACACCCACGGCAATGGCGCCATCGCCAGAGCCACGAATCCCAGCAGACTCGTTGCCCACGATGCCCCCAGGGAATGATACAAAGACGTCGAGAAGAGGGGAAACACGGCCCCAAACAGGGAACGCAGCACGGCATTGGCCGCCAAAGCACTCGCCCCAAACGAGCCGTAGCAGTCTGTCAGATACGACGTGATCCCCAGGAAGAGCAGGATGAGGCCAAACCCAAAGGGCACACCGGCGACGATGCCGGAGATCCAATGGGTAGGCGGCGATGCCGTCCAGGCAAACCAGAACAAGCTGACGGGGATTAGCCAGGAGATGACGATCAAATGTGGGAGGCGAGCCTCCGGCTGAGGACCTCCCAGGCGTCGCACGTAGATGCCATGGATTCGATTGACATATGGCGAGATCAGGGTGGCGATGGCCATGCCGACGCATATCCCCAAAAAGGAAAGCCCTGCAATACTGGGGGACCAGCCTCGTGTTTCGCGGTAGACAACAGGATAGGCCGTGAAATCCAGATAGAGTATACCGTAGACAAGAGCCATATACAGGGAAAGCAAGAACAGGATGGGCTCCGTGAAGAGCATCAGCCAGGGCCGCGTGAGCGTCGTGTACAGCATCTCCTTGACGGAGGGTTGATTGGCTGGGGAATAGCCCGGCATGCATCGTCTTTTGTCCATCAGCAGCTTGGGGGAATATGTCTCGGGAAGAAACACCGTCATGGCAACGTAGCAGACACCACTGAGGATCAGAACCACCCAGAAATTCCACCTCCATGACGTGTACTGACAGATGAAACCACCCACTGTGGGTGCAATGACGGGGCCCAGGAAGCTGGCCGCGGAGAAGAGAGCCAGCGGTACAGACCGATTGTCCTGGGGCCAGATATCGGTGATGGACCCGCCAGAGTTAGTCACCGTGGGAGATCCAAAGAACCCTGAAAAAAAGCGAAAAACGATCATCGACGCGACGTTGGGAGCTAGAGCACACCCAATCTGGAACAGGACGAATAGCCCCAGAACGAGCCGGAAGATCGTATTGCGACCCCTGACCGGTTATGTCAGCTTATTCCTCTTGTAGAAAACGAAGGAATGCCATGCCTGTACGTACCAGACTTCAGACAGAGGTGCAAACAGCAGGGGCCCGGACGCGAACCCCAATAGGAACGTGGTAACGCCCAGCGTTGCGACTGTTGACGAGCAGCCATACGCATGTGAAATGGACGGAATGGCGGCTGTGTAGATGCTAGAGCAGAAGGCGATCGTCGCAGTCATCAACACCAGAATCCCAGTACAAATCCCTGTCTCGGCGTCAGTATAGGACACAAAGACGTTAAGTTCTTACTTGCATTTCTTCCCCGCAGACCAGCATCTAGGGTTTTCTTGTTCCTCCAGCTGGACAGGTTGGTCTGTGGGAATGGGTTCTTTTGCTTCAATGTCCGCTCGTGGCGGGAGAAAATTTGCCATGCTCATGGCTGCGATGAATGAACGAGCAGAGCAGACTGCTGGTCAAGAACTGCGGGTTGAGACGTGTTTAATGTCCGTTCTGCTGATACCGACGCAGGGATTGATGACGCGATCTGCCGTAGATCCTTTCCCTGATCAATCAAATTATGGATCAGGGACGGTGAGACTTCAATGGTACAACTTCACTATCACTTGGCCTGTGTGAGGCAGGGATTTGTGTGCTTTACCTTTCCTTGTAGTTAATACATGCCCAGCACAAGGCCAAGGCGGCTATATAAGACATGGAGCAATTCTTTGTCTTCATAAGCTTGCCCATTATGTGATTATTAATGGTGCTACTTCACCGTAGATTCACCTCACCGTAACCATGTTTGGATAGCTTAAGAGAACCCTGTCATGAGCAATTAATAGTGTCCCATAAATCCATCTGCGATTACAAGGTAAAAGCAAGCTTTCGGCAGAGTCTTAGATGAGTTTCTGTACTTTTGATAAGCCATAATAACCAAACTAATGCATATCTAGGCCATTCATTTTGAAGACCAGTCTTACGACTCTTACCCATGCAGCATGGGACGTTGTGGCCGAGCAATATCCAAATGAGGCAATAATCATGCTTGCGACAGGGAATATCTCCTTACAATGGAAGTGAAGTGATCACTGCTTCACCTCAAGGGATTGATGTACTCTCTCTTCTCTACTTCCTAGCAATCCTTTCCTCATTCCAGCATGGAAATAGGCATCGTTAGCGCCGGTATATTCGGTCTATATACGGCCCTGCTTCGCCAACGAGAAGGCCACCGAGTCACTCTTTACGAAGTCAGTTCCGCATTGGCGGACGCATCTACACTCATCGCTTTCAACCCCTTAATCCAAATGAAGATATCTACTTCGAAGCCGGGGCGATGCGTATCCCCCGGTCGACCCTGCATTCGCGTGTGTACCAGTTCATCCGCTATCTCAACACCCACGGTCGCCACGAAGACAAGGTCGAACTCATCCCGTACGTCCTTGAGCACCGCAACAACGTCGCCTTCAACCGCAACCGCAAGGTGAATGTCGACGACCCCACCCTCGCAGCCGAGTGTGGCCTGCCGGCGGAGTATCAGGGGAAATCCGCAAGACAACTGCTGGGCGAGGCCGTCACCCTATGGCTGAGCCTGCTTCACAAGGACTTTCAGACCGGGTTTAAACAGCTAATCAAGCTCGACGAAATGTCGTTTCGGACTAGCTTGCATATACGCGAGCTTTGTCCCCAGTATACGAGAGATAAATGGAGACGCGGCGCTTTTGCCCTCGTATTCCCAGCGTAGCGCATTCCTTAACAGACCTCCAATCTGCGAATACGATAGTATTACGAGGTCTCGCAGGGCACACTCGACCGAAGCATAGGCCAGGGACTGTGGTATATATACCTCCTGTGAGCCATTGTATCATTCCTTATACCTTCAACTGCACCAGGATACTATCAACAAACACAAAATGTCCACCGATACCCTCGTCCCGATTCTCATCTACCTCACCGGCGAGACCCGCACCAACGACGTGGTCCTCGTCGACGAAAACGTCTCCTCCTTTGAGGAATTCGCCGCAGCGCTCTACACCAGTCTGCGTCCCAAGATTCCCGATTACTATCTTGAAAGCGGAGAGCGGAGCATCACCCAGGCATTTGTGACATGGCAGCCTTCGGATATTTTCCCCCGAGAGACTGAAATCGTGGAAGGGAATATTCGGGCTGTTCTGAGGCTTCTCGCGGCTCGTAGGGGGGTTGATACCGTTCGGGTGTGGCTTAATGAGATTGATTAGATTATCAGGTATGTGTGCTCGGCATGTGATCGAGAGGATATGGCTGATGGTTCGGACTATAGCACTCTCAGTCTTGTCATGATTAGATCTGTTGTTATGGAGGAGAGAAGGGTATTGTTCGCAGGGTCTGCTCATGGACATTTGCCTGGGGACTATATGTCAATCGATGTACAGAATCTTCAATCGTAAATGCCTGCATACATATCGCTAGATCAACTTTAAAGCTACATACAATGAATAGCGTCCATGTGCAGGATGGACGCCTAACATCTGCTCTGACGTATTAACGATACCTGAGCTTTCGGCCACATCATACCCAGATCACTCAGAAAGTCGCTACCAAAGAATGTTAAACTTGGCGAGCCCCTTTCTCGGCTGTGGTTCCGGTTCGTCTTCATCATGGCACAGGTAGAACTGGATTAGACCGACTAGCGGCATATTCTCCAAAGCGATGATGTGCGTTTTCTTCCAGAATTTGTACCCGTAATAGAGACCGAGGACGATGGGGATGTTGATGTACGATGAGACAAAGGTTTCGGTATCCCAGTGGCCGTTGATGAATGTGCTAAAGCCACCAGTAATAAGCAAGAGGGTGAAAAGGACCAGCGATACCCAGGTAAAGTAGGGCTGCAAAGGCGCAGCCCATGGAAGTTCTTTGCGTCGGTCGACGCCTTGCTTCTTGCAACCGTAGTAGAATCGGAGGTAGACGATGCAGACGATTATCCAGTCTACTAATGTGGCGACTGACACAACATTCCGCAGCCATCGAAAGACTATTGTCGATGACTCGGTGAGAGACATATATCCCAAGCACATGAAGAGCCCGATACAGCTAATAGCCACATAAGGGACAGAGAACTGATTCAGCCTTTTGAATACGGCAGGAGCATGGCCATGGACCGCCATGCCATAGAGAATCCGGGATGCAAAAAGGATATATGAATTCCCGGCGGACCAGGCGGAAGTCAGGATGATAGCGTTAATGATTGAGGGTACCGTCTTGATCCCTGCCCGGCGAGCAGCGATAACAAATGGGGACTGAGAAGCCGTGCCAGTCAGTCGCAGAAGAGTGGGATCATTAGAAGGAACGACCAAGCCTATCATAAAGATTGACAGGACGTAGAAGAGGAAGATGCGGTACAAGACGCGCTTGGTTGCCTCTGGTATTGACTGTCGCGGAGACCTGGTCTCAGCCGCGGGGATCGTGATATTCTGGATTCCCGAGTATGCAAAGACGGCATTATTTAGACTTGTCCAGAAACCAAGGAACTGGCCAAGGGAACCTTTGATCCCAAGATACTGAACAAAAGGCCCTGGGTCTCTCCAGTATCTGAAACCAATGGATTCTCCATCTGGTCCTCCGCCGCAAGTAATCACCAGCGCCATGATGTTCACTCCAATGATTAGCAGGATTTTCAAGATGGCGAATGAAAACTCCAGCTCCCCATAGATCCTGACGAACACCAGCGCAGGAATGAGCACCAGCACGCTGAAGACGGTAATCCAGATTGCGTTGTTGACGGTGATCCAGAACTGAACCAGCACGGAGGCTGCCACTATTTCAGCAGGGAGAGTGACCGAGTATAAGTATACTTGATTCCATCCGTTGGCAAAGGCCATGGCCGGATCGAAGAAGTATTCAGCATATCGGACGAGACCGCCGCTAAGGGGTACTAACGCACCCATCTCTCCGACAGTCAGGACGACGTTCGAAACAGCAAGGCCAACAATCGAATAGGCAAGAAATGCACCCAGTGGGCCTGCGGTTACAAGTGCTTGGCCAGAGCTGAGAAATAGACCAGTGCCAATCGTGCCAGCAAGTGCAATCATCTGGATGTGCCGCTGGTACAGGCCTTGCCGGACAGATTGTACTTCTCCGAAGCCACGCCTGATGAACGCTACGTCCCCATCGGATACACTAGACCACTCTCCTTCTGTAAGTCGAATCCCTAATTCTGATTCAGCAGGCATGGTTGTGATAGATGCCGATAAGAACGGCCATATACGGGCCAGAACGACCAAGAAGAAAGAAAAGTTGAGTTTTCCCCGCTCCAAGGAGTTCCGAGATTGCCCAGACTACGGAGTAACGGAGATTGCATAATCGTGGGTATATCTGGGGCTACCAGAAGCTACCATGGAATCCTGAAGCTTAATAATGGACATCTCCGCGTGATGACTTTTATGCCCGCAATGCCCTACAAATCATGGCAGTTTCATCCTTACGTGACATTTCTAGTTATAGTCTTTTGCATCTCCTGCTTTAAACGCAGCATACTTGCGGTAAATGTCGTGGCGGAATGTCTGCCTCAGCGCCATCACAGCGTCCATATTGAACGGCAGCGAGGCTTGGATGGCGCAAACACTGCACAATCCGTTCTTGCGGTCGATAAACCAGACCAGAGTCATCCCACCTCCCCAGGTCAGCGTCCGTTCCCCGTACCCGCCATCCAGATCCTGCAGGGTCAGCAGGCCGCCCAGGCTTTGGCCCAGCTCTGTTCCGGCGTCGAGGCCTACGCGGAGAAAGGGGCCCACAGGAGATGCCAATGCAGCCTGGTGCGCCACCGTCGCTTCGGGAGTCAGGTGTGGCTCGAACAGATCATCGACGGTCTTGGGTTGGAGCAGCTTTCCGTCGTTGACCAGCAGCGAGTGGAGGATTTTGATGTAGCTTTCCCCCGACATGAAGAGGCCGTGGCCGCCAAAGTCGCCGCGTCCGCGCTTGTTCATGTCTACACTGCCGCCGAGCACGGCACGCCCTTGAGCTTCGGGATCATCCGGGTTCAGGTCGACGAGCCGGGGCCGCAGGTCTTCGCGCGTGACGGGGCAGAATTGGGCGTCGTTGATGCCGAGAGGGTCGAAGATGCGCTCCTGCATGCGTTCACCCAGTCTGCGGCCCGTCACTCGCTCCACCACCTTGCCGGCCCAGTCGAGCCCCGGACCGTACATGAAGCCGGTGCCGGGCTGGAAGCCGAGCGGGTACCGGAACAGCTCCTCGACCGATAGGCGCTGGCCCTCCTGGGGAGGTGCAAACTTGTCGCGCCACTGGCCGATGTGCGGCATCAAAAAGTGGTAGCACAGGCCCGAGCTATGGGTGAGCAACATCTCGAGCGTGACGGGGCGGGCGAGGGGTTCGAGAATCGGTGTCTCGCCATCGTCGGAAAAGCCAGTTAAGACCTGCTTGGCGGCCAGGTCGGGCGCGACGGACGATAGATCGCCGGTTAAACTAAGTAATCCATCCTCGACGCACTGCAGGGCAGCAATAGCGGTGACCAGCTTGGTTGCCGAGGCCAGGTAGAGAACGTCGTCGAGCTGCTGCGGGAGCCTTTCGCCAGATAGCAAGGTACGCTGGCCCAGGGCCTTATTGTAAACAAAGTTACCGTCGGTGTCAGTGGTACAAATAACGGCGCCATTGATTTTGCCAGCATCGATGGCGGCCTGGAAGCTAGTTTCGATATCGTCGGCCATTTGCACAGATCGTGGTCAATTAATTGCAAGTGGCTGAGGGGCAGAGACTCTTTCATCCTGAACCTCTATTTATACCTGTCGCTAAGGAGTAAGCACTATTTGCATGACTCATGTCTTACTCCCCGCTATTAATTGCATTAACAGTACTAGTTCTCTTCTTTCTTCATTGTTCTAGCAGGTTCGATTGAATAGACACTTGGTAAAAGGCTACTCAGAGTGATTGCCAAGGGCCAGATATCACTATATAATTGTGTGGTGTCTAAGATTTGTACTGTACAGTTTATTCGTAGTTGGAACCAGATGCTATCATAATGTACCTACTCCGTACAGTGAGCTCGTTTCAACATTCTTAGCCTCGCCAGTACTGATATTAACTCAGCACTAAGTATGTATACCAAGATACTAAAAATGGCCGGATACGAGAATGCAACATTGGATAATTCGCGCCATCTACCTATGAATAGTAGCATGCGGCGAGGAACACGAGGAAGCGGGCTGCGCAATACGAGGCCATGATGATTCCCATGTCCGGAGTATACTTAAGTACACGCTTTTCAGCAGTCCCCTCAGACAAACGAGCAAGTCTCAGTTAACACAGCAACACATAAACAAAATGAAGTTTCTCAGTCTCGCAGTTGCCTTCCTCCCCCTCCTGGCCGCCGCTGCCCCCGTCGCAGATCCTGAGGTCGAAGCGGACGGAGAGCTGGACCTTGAAAAGCGCGCATCCGCGCAGACCTGCAAGATCGTCAATGTCGATCACTATGTCAACTGCCGGTACGACGCCAAGTTGGACGCGGGCGCGATCTTTGGGTTTCCCAAGGGAGAGAAACTCACCTTTGCGTGCTGGAAGCACGGCGATTGCTACAACGGGGTTTGGTGAGGATGACTTGACACCTGGTGATGATGAGCTGAGGCTAATGAGACTTAGCTCCTGGGATCAAGTGACTTATCTCAAGACGACGTGCTACGTTAATGGGTACTTTACCGATAGTAATTGCTCAAGCAGTATGTTATCCCTTGCTAGTATTTGGACATGGCTGATTACGGTAGAAAAACTCCCCAAATGCAAGTAGACTATGACGATATGTCGCGGTGTGATGATGATGATGATGATGATGGATTAGGTGCCATCATGGTCGTTGTATTACTGTGAAAGTCGCTTTGAGGTCCATGTTCTTATACCCCGTGAATATGATGTGGAGAATACATGGCATTTGCCCTCGCTTCTAAGATCGCCAGTAATAAAACAAAGAGTCGTCATGGGGTATCTTTTCCCTCTCTTTTATGCATAGAATTCGATCAATCCGACGATCGAGGAAGATGCTTCGCCAACCCCTCCTTGAATCTCTTTCGCCAGCCCCGAGCTTTCCTGTCCTCTGGAGACGTCCGGGCTGACAGACTCCTCGTCCACGAGTTGGTCGTCGTCCCCCCATTCCTTTGGACAGCAAAGTCCCGTATATCCGACCGGTCCGACGCAGAAGACATCACCGCACTACTCGTATACTCGCCGTCGTCTTCTACCGAACTCGACGCCGGCTCGCCATAAAAGCCATACCGACGCGTCGAGTCCCCCTGACCGCAAGGATAATCCTCTCGCGGGCATCTATTCACCCGTATATCATCCGCGACGCTTGGCCCAGACACAGCTTCCTCTGGCAAACTATCATTCAAACACGGCATGGAGAGCGGCTGGACGCGCGCGGTCGCGGATGATCTTCGCAGGAAGGGTATGAGGATAGACCCGCGCAGGAGCTCCTTGACGTTATTCACGACCTGATCGAGTATTTCGGGCGGGGGAGGGTCATCCGCGTGCTTGTGGAACTGCTGCATCAGCTGCTGTCGAACGTCGCAGGGGATGTTAATCTCGCGCTCCCCGTAGGGCCGGATATACTGGTTGACCAGTCGGTTCCACAGACCGGAGAGATGGGCCTTGCGGACGGCCTCGCATGCCTCGGTTCTCTGCTCGAGCCAGTGGTAGATGCGTCGGTAGCGTTTGGTTTCCAGTAAGAACTCGACGGTCTCTAGACATTGGTGCTCGGAGAGGAAGGCAATGAATGCGCCCAGGGTGTAGGGGAAGGGGGCCACATCGTTTAGGATGTCATCGAGTTGGGGTTGAAGGTGGTATAAACTGCCTGATGGTGTCCTCATGGATGGTGAAATGGATGTGTTTGCACATAGTTAAATGCTAGTAGAACAGCGCTATTTCAGTCCTCGTGTATTGGAGTCCTTATAAAGCAACATGATTGAGAGCTCTGCAACCAATGATGAAAGTGGAGGCGTGTGCCATGGCTCGCGCTGGGGGATCTGGGGTTCTGAGGCGATGGGGCTGTCTTCCATCAATGACACGGTGCTTTTGACTTTCGCCCAGGTTTATGCTTTTTGCTTGGAATATGCTGCTTCTCTATGGGTTCATTCGACTGGTCTAGCTACTTTAGTCTATATATAACCATCTGATTGCCTGTAAAAAGGGTCGCACAGTTATTAAACTCCCTGCAGTGATCCCTAACCCAGTCTCTACATTCGACCATACCGAAACCTGCGTTGTTTCGTCTGCGAAGTCAGTCAGCCATCACTGCCAGTGACGCTCTCAGAGCCTCTTACATAGAAATTCCCGACTCTTTGACAGATGGAGAAACGGGATACGAACAATGACCGCGGTGCTAGCACTGGCGATAGTCAGCTTCCGTCCGGTTCGATCAGAAGTAACATACACGCATCCAATAGACAGAATGCCAATGACGGCCATCTTTAGCCTCCCAATCATGAAGGCAGGCAGCAGCCGCACTGTACATGTAGACGATTCCCAGCAGTACATCCATGTTCATGCAACGCCCCTCTTGTCAACGGTGAGGCGCACCAGGGTGACGGTGATTGACAATCGCACGAGGACTGAAGTAACGACGTAGAAGAGTTGCCGAGCCAGAAACACTGCGGTCCGTCTGTTGTGAGTTGCATCTGCAGAACCATATCACCCACCAGCATGGCCTTGCGAAAGTCCAACGTCGATTTCTCAAAGTCAAAGTAAACCAGCTGCATGCCCATGCCAACCGTCGCGCCGATTATCGTACACGTCCCGAAACTGATGTTGAACAACTGCATTCCAGGCGGCTTAGCGACACCCTCACCATTGCAGCTACCATGATATAGTCATCGCAGCCCGCGGCATGGGTCAAGCGAATGCGAACGAAGCATCTCAACCGCCTATGATCAAGGAAAGAGCCAGGAATATGGCCGTGACCACCACAATTGCCTCACTCCGGCCACTCACCATGGTCGTAAGGCCTGGAGGAGAGGTAGAATATCCCGCATGTCTTCTGCGGTTGCGAAGTGTAGCAGAAGATTGAATTTCGCGGAGTCGGAATCTGGACAAGCAATTCCAGCTCCACAGAACTTATCTATGACACGAGGTGGGGTTGTTAGACAGTTCCAGCCGGGTGGAACCTCCATGGATGAACCTCTTTGCTCCCAAGTCTGGGTGGTGGGTGCCGTGTGGTTGGATGGTTGTCTCTACCGTTGCAACGTTGCGTTCATGACGTCAAGACTGTAGGTTCGCGGACAGGCCAAGACACAGATACAGACAATATTAGACTAGGTAGATCAGATCATGTATGTAAAGATTGTTGTATCGCAATTCATAGTTCAAGTTAACTATAGTTCGGGTAAACAGCACATATATCACTTTGCTTCCCTCCCCGAATTCCTCGACAATGGAGAAATGACCAAAAACTGACCGCGAGCCAAAGATGAAATACTTATTCAGCATCATTTTTCTTGAAGATATCGCCGTGATCCACCTGTCAAGATTAGTAGCCGCATAGTTATAACTAGATCCACTAGCGATTAATGCTCAACCTACCACTTCCACATTGTTGCCCAGTGGATCCAACACAAAAGCCCCATAGTACTCTGGATGATACTCTGCTCGAATTCCAGGAGCGCCATTGCACTTTCCTCCAGCTGCTACAGCAGCCTGGTGAAAAGCGTCAACCGTAGCATGGTCTGATCATCAGCCACTGGCCCTCCCGGGACGAGAGGAAACCTACCACGCGCTATAAAAGCAAAGTGGAAGCCACCGCACTGCTTGTTGGTCTCTGAGATCCAGAAATCTGGATGTTCAGAGCCGAGTCCGACAGCTCCTGGGAAGCGCATTATTTCCCTGTAGTTCAGCGGCGCCAAAGCCTTCTTGTACCAGTCGATGATGCTCTCAAACTGATCCTTTGGGGCGTTGATGCCCACATGGTCGATTGTGCTGGACATGATGAGTTAATGCCGATGGCAGTTGTGTTTCTGAGCTATGTCTCAGTGCTTGAGAGAATCACAGAACCAGACTGCGGGGTTTATATGATTGAATCCCATACAGGTATGGACGGCCACGAAGGACAAGACCGCCACAGATGGCTATACGAGGTCTAGGTTAGGCAGCAGCGTCATATCAGGCAACATACCTCGTAGAGACTCCAGACTTCCATGGTGCACGGCTCTTGTATACGAACATGGGTGCTCATGACAAACCACGGAGACGGAACAACTGTCATAGTTTCGTGTTGAGTCTCGGCATTGATAGAATGACGTACAGCAGGATAGGTTTCAGTCCAGGCGACCAGACGATGGTGTTGACCAGTCGATCGGTAGATGCCATCAGGAAGCGAAAGGTTCAGAGACCATGAACCCGTATCGAATCAGGAAACTGACATGTTGTATACTTTCGAGCCCTATCAAATGATAAAGCGAGCTGCAACTGCCAAATGCCGCCAAGATCAATGATCCGAACACCAAGGAGTCATTCATATAGGGATGTTGCTCTCCTTTCAAGACTTCGAGGACAGTCAACGTCTACTCCGTACTATTCGCAATTTTAGGCTGAATCTGATATTCAGAGAAGTCAGAAAATCCACAGACCGAGGTACATGACTGTTGTGGTAGCCTTGCGCCTAGCCTATGCGCAGCCTATGCGCGGGGCAAGAGACTTGAGCCAATAAGCTGAAGACGGATGACTTGCTGGATGCCACTAATCGAGGTCAACATGTCCACTATCAGAATGTGCTGACTCCGAGAGCCATCTTCAAGTAATCGGATATGCTGGAGTATGAAACCATGACGCCACAACACCTGCTCACGCTGCCGGTGGAGCTTGTCCTTGAGATAGCTCAATATCTCTCATCGCCGAGTCTGTCGGCTTTGGTTTGCACATGTCACCGTGCATACGACCTCCTCAACCCAGTCCTCTATTCTGTGCCTGTCAAACGGCTCTCCGGCGTCCTTGCATGGGCGAATTGCGCGGAGAAGGAACGGACCATGCATCATCTTCTAGACCACAACCTAAGCAGCGTCTTGGAGGTTAAACACCTCGCCCTTTGGTACGCTTGCTCGGCTGGCTCCGTTGAGATCGTCACACGGCTTTTGAACAGTGCTCCAGATTCACCATGTGATTGTGGCCCAATCCTTTCCTGC
This sequence comes from Aspergillus oerlinghausenensis, assembly GCA_014250555.1. Lineage (NCBI taxonomy): Eukaryota > Fungi > Ascomycota > Eurotiomycetes > Eurotiales > Aspergillaceae > Aspergillus > Aspergillus oerlinghausenensis. The sequence goes on from JAAKEQ010000074.1 coordinate 15,723, forward strand.
GTCGCGGGAGTCAATCGGAAGCAGATCATTATGATGCTTCTGTCCGCCGGCGCGGACTTGGCTAGATACGACTTTGGCGAGGTGGGCGAGCTCCTCCGTGGTTGGGCCCCGGAGGACCTGGAGGCCCCTCGAGCTCTCATCAGACTGGGCCTCGATATCCATCTGGTTGACTCCGACGGTGATAACCTGCTGCATCGGGCCGTCAAGCAAAACCTACCGATCGCGGACATTGCTTTCCTCCTGGACGAGGGACTGGATATCAACCACCGCAATGGCCAAGGCCGTACTCCGCTTGCCGCCGCGATCGCGATCGAGGACAGCGCTCTGACCGAGAATCCGGATATAGTGGAGTTGCTGCTAAAGCGAGGAGCAAAGACCGACCTTCCAGACAACCGGTCCTGGTATCCTCTGCATCGAGCGGCTTTCGACGCGAAAACATGGGCTGTACGACTGTTAGCGCAATATGGCGCCGACCTTGAGGCTCGGACTTCTCACGGCGAAACACCACTTTATATGGCCTGTAGCGTCTACTCGCAATGTGAGAAGGTCATCAAAGCACTGCTGGACGCTGGGGCATCTCCCGCCGCTCATGTAACAGGACGCCTGGGAGAAAAACGGACGCCGATGCACCTAGCCTTAGCGAAGCGAGATCCAATCCGCCGCGGCATCCGCGTCCGGTACCTGTTTGATGCCTGGATGGCCATGTCTCCGGCATTGCCGTCCGCGGATGTTTGCTTTGTCGCCGCGGCGGCACTGGGAGAAGTGGCCGTTTTGCAGAAACTCATAGACTCCAAGACGGTAAACATCGAGGGCGCGGACGGGGTAACAACGGCTCTGATGGCTGCTGCGGGCGCCGGTCAAGATGAGGTTATTGAGCTTCTCCTCCCGCTTGAAGCAAACGTAGATGCGGTCGACGAACTGGATTGCACGGCTTTACAATATGCCGTATGCTCCGGGACCGAGACCACTATTCAACTTCTTCTCCCACGATCGTCGAGGGCGTGGGCTTCTTCCAGGTCTCCTGCAATGCTCATCACATGCGCAATAGTGTACCAGCAATCGCCCGCAGTCCTTCGCAGCCTGCTCGAATGGAGACGGCATCGGCATCCACAACATGAGATCGATTGGAAACAAGTGCTCAGTTACCTCATCCACGATGCAAACATCGTGGACAAGGCTCGCATTATGTTCGAATACATGGAGCCTGCTGATTTACAACCCTCAGCACACATTGTGCCGCTCATGTTCTTCATTCACAAGGGGTGCATTGACATTGCGCTGGAAATCATCCAGCTAGGGATTGGGCTGGAGGGACGGGTCGGGGACTGGACACCGTTAAGGATGGCCGCTTCAAAAGGTCAACTGGCCGTCGTCCAAGCGCTTGTTAACGCGGGGGTTGATTTGGAGGTTCGATCAGACAAGGACGCGGGGACAGCGCTATCTCTGGCCGTTGTCAACAACCACAGTGAAGTCGTCCAGTTTTTGCTGGCAGCTGGGGCAAACAGGGATGTACCTGCCGGTGACCCGGCCGGGAGGTCGGTTTTCCAACACGCCGTGTTTCATGGATACCTGGACATGGTGCGCTCGCTGCTTGCTGCTAACGTGGATGTCAATATCTGCGGCGGAGACAACAACTATACGGCGTTAACCTGGGCTGTTCTAGGTGGCAAGCTTGAGGCGGTACGTCTCCTTCTAGGCTATTGCGCCAAGGAACAGCTGGATCGCAGTGGCAAGGATGCTTTATACTGGGCCATGCATGACGGACGTGAACCTATCGCTGCCCTCCTGGTAGATGCAGGAGCTCCGGTTGACGAGATCGATCGCTATGGCCGTACCATTCTTTCACAGGCCGCCAGTCGAGGACAAACGGCCATCGTGAGAATGCTCCTCGACGCAGGGGTCAGGGTCAATTTGCCGGATCGCCATGGACGTACCACATTCCTCATGGCAGCCTGTCGCGGACACTGTCAGATTGCTCGACTGCTGGTAGAAAAAGGAGCGGACATCCATCAGAAGGATTACTTTGGTCGCTCGGCGCTGTCACTCGCTGCAGATCAAGGACACATTGAGATGGTGAGATGGCTCATAGAGCAAGGGGCGGATATGAATGAGAGCGATCGGATCGGTCGAACGCCGTTGTCCTGGGCAATGCAAATGGACTCAAGCGAGGCGGTTGAAGCACTGGTGTTGGCTGGTTGCGATGTGCTCAAACCGGACCATTATGGACGAACGCCATTGCAATGGGCTTCCAGTGACCGATGCATCGCCAAGCTCTACTGTTCTTTTCCAGTATATAGACCAGGGCTGCGATATCGTCTCCAGTCATGAGCTGAAACAGTCATAGGCTGTATGCCGGATTATTCCGCTGCCACCGGATAACATAGAAAAGAGTCAAAGAGCCGGAAATTACACAGCTCGTCCACTACCACTCCATGCCTCGTTGTGTAGGACTCGGCATGACCTTAAGTGTGAGAGTGAGACGTCAGTACGCGTCCGCCGAGGTATGAACAACCGGCAGTGTCATTTCAAGCCGCTGTCCTCGGCTAGAGATCGTGTCAAGTTGTCAATTCAGAAAGCACGAGATGTGTATTTTCCAGAGTCTGCCGGCATGTAGTCAGGGAAAATATGCCGAATATTTAATAGGATTGTTGATGCCTCAAAAATCAGTGAGTTTCACAAGTGAAACTACTCCGTAGAGCATCGAGCACAAGCCATTACATCCTAGAGCCATTCTTAATGCAGGTACTAAATAACTTATCCTTGATGGGATGAGTCAGTAATGCCAAGAAACACAGACTGAAGATACCAACAGCTACGGTATACTCTGTCTAACTCCTTTTGTTGCATCTTGGCGGAAGTGTAATCATGGGAAGAGTTGCTCCATTCAGCCGACGTGACGTACAGAAAGAGCATCCAGACCGTGACAAATCATGGCACCAGTGGAGATCTTTTCCTGTCTTGTCCTTTCATGCCGTTGGGAGTGTATTATTGTGGATCTTCTCAACGCCCAAGAAGTAATCGGCAGGTGTACGGAAAAGCGTCGTCCGCAAAACTGTTATAGCCGAGGGGAAAGAAGTCTGAAGATGTGACAGTTGGGGTCAAACCCTGCGAGCTGGTTGTCTCACTAATCCCATGGATCTGTGCAGTGAGTTACATGACTCGCCATATTCTGTATCCTCATCGTTCACAGAATGTGAAATAAGCAGAGTTTGAAGGATTCCCCAAGGAGATCAAGCCTATTTGAGCAGTGGAGACCATGGCGAGAAAGGGATATTATCCCCACTTAGTCTCCGACACCAAGAGAATCTTGTTGATCCCATTGATGGATACGAGGCAGTAGTTACGTGGTGCTCACGATGATTTGTCCCTGCTTGTTTGAAAGACCCCCCTAACCCCTAGTCCAACAATCCGTTTTAGCGCAAGGACAAGATTCCCAGAGAAGAATACGGTTGTGCCTCGACTGCTAAACATAGCCAATGAAGAGGATCGTCGACTGTCAGACATGGAGATCCCTCCTTTTCGATCCGCGTTTCTGTCAGGACTCTGCAGATCGCTAATTTGCCCAGCATGATTCTAAGTATGCGGACGCTGGACCGGTCGACAGGAATTTTTTTAGCTGGCGTGCTGCGCTCGTGCTCCATATTTGACGGCTCTCTCGGGCCCTGAAAACTTCTGTCATAACTTCAGAAGAATCGTATGATCTCTTCTCTTCTCTGTCCACAGTTAATATGCTTGTTCGCCGGATATTGATTGCGGCGGTTGTCGGCGCAGGGTTCAGTGCTGTGGCTTCGGCTGCGCAATCTAGCCTGCCTCAGTGTGCGGTATGTCCCCGCAAATTGCTAGAATATTTGAGAGTGGAGGACTAAGAGGAGTAGGTCTTGTGTCAGGAGCAGCTCCTCTCATCCAATGTGACAGCATGCAGCTCTTCGGATGGGCTGTGTCTTTGCGGCGACACAACATACCAGAATGCGCTCACAGCTTGCGCCTCCACAAAATGCACCGTCAGAGAATCATTACGTACGTTTAATGGCCATGATCTAGGGTCCAAGCTGACTTCATAAGTTGCAAAACGCCTGAGCGATCGAGCATGCAATGTCCCCGTCCACCAGGGCCGGCCCGAGGTGGAAGCTGCCACACTCGTCCCTTTGATTCTTGCTTCAATCTTCTTCTTTAACCGAATGGCCGCCAAATCCATGGGCCTGGCTGGTGGTTGGGGTTCCGATGACTACACCATCATCGGCGCTTATGTACGATATCCTCTTTGAATAAGCTGGCAAGACCAGACTGACCTTCTGCAGGTGCTAGCGGTAGCCATCTTTGCCGTCAACATCGCCAGTAAGCTATCCCAACGATTGAGCGACCTCATATGCTAATCTAAATTCAGTGATTCAAGTTGGCTTCGGCAAGAACATGTGGGATGTTATCCCCATGGACCACATCACAGACGTGAACAAGGTAAGTGGCCGTTTGTCCCTCAGTCCGGCTGTCAGCACATTCACATATCATCACAGCGCTTCTTCGCCTTCGTCGTCTTATACAAGACGCAGATCTCCCTAGCCAAAATTTCGGTCTGCCTCTTCCTTCTACGAATTTTCCAGACCCCCACGTTCCGATACACGACGTACACGATCATCGGACTCAATGTTGCCATTGGAGTTACATGGGTACTTGTCGACTCGCTGCGATGCAACCCAGTCCATCTTGCATGGGACGGCTGGACAGGAGAGACGCCGGGAACATGCATCGATTTTACCAGCGCGACATTCGCCAATGCCTTTGTCAACATCGCTGTGGATACTGTCATGGTCCTGATGCCTGTTTATGAAATTACGAAGCTCAACCTGTCTGGAAGAAAGAAGCTTGGTGTGGGTGTCATGTTCGCCATGGGTCTAGTGTAGGTGCCCTTGTCATTATTGTGGATATCGACTAATCAAGATACAGCTTGACGGTCGTCGCCATTCTCCGTGTCGTCGTCTTCTATCTCAATCGCTGGGGGAAGAATCCTACCGGTTAGTGCCCTCATCCCACCATTCTCTCCAAATAATATTAACCCATTCACTACAGTGGAACTGCAACCAATCGTCCACTGGTCCGTCATCGAAGTCAGCATCGCCGTTCTCTGCGCCTGTCTGCCCACCGGCCGCGCCATGCTCGCCCACTTTTTCCCCGGTCTGCTGGGTGGTTCCTCCGATAGATCGTACCCGCAGCCCACCACGCCCTCTGCAAGGGCTCTGGGCCCCAGTCGCCAAGGACAGAGAAGTCAGATTGCCAAGACGATGTCGTACTCGGTCGATTACCAGACCAAGCCTCAGAAGAGGGACTCGAACAGCTTTGTGCGGCTGGTGGAGTTGGACCCTCTGAAGGAGGGGGGTGTACATTAGCTCGTCAAGAGCAATATCGGCTTTATTCATAGGGTTGCTGGATTTTCAAGGTTTCGATTATCACATTTATGTCCCACAAAGTTATCCGTTAATACGAACAAGATACCTCCATATTCAAAAGTACCGCTTATACATAATGAAGTGTCTCTAGCACGTAAACAGAATTACGAAAGTCTCCCAATTTTGAATGCAAGCTCTTGTCCTGCCCATGACAATTGATCGGATCGAGACGTTTGCCCGTTACGAAAAGGCTGGACGAGAGCAATTAGTACTGGAATAAACATGGGAAAGAAATCGACAGGGCAAAAGTGGACTTCTGCACGGTACTGTCTCCCAACACGGCCTGCTGAACGATATATGCCATCAGTGCCTCAGAACATGGAGTTAAAACGTAGAAAAAAAATCTCAGACCTCGAGAGGATGGATACCTCCACATGCATACGTAACCCACAGCGTCAGAAGCGCCACGAGCAAGGACGGTACCCCGATGATCAGAGTTAAAGTAGCCTTTGGTGATAATGAAGCCGTGGCTGAGAGAATATATATATGTATAATGATATGACCGATATTAAGGGCTCTCATGAGAACGATATAAGGTATACGTCGGTCACTCCATGATGGAGTTTGCAATTTATATCCTACTTTCTCTATTTCCGTAAATCGCAGTTGGTGGTCAGACAAGTGCGACGACTGCGACCTTATTGCGACGGACAACCAGCATTGGCGCGAACCCCTACTCGTCTTCTTGGTGGCGCGGAGGATGAGGCTGTACCGAGTGCATACGAGGCTATGGCGGATTTACACTGCTATGAAGTTCTGATTAAACCCTTTCTAAAGAATGTCCCCCATCTGTGGCTGGAAATAATAAGACATTGCTCAATTTATATCAGGACGTATTCAGCATCGTTCGACTTGCCATGGATCAACAAGTGGTTAAGCGTCGCTTCAGTCTGAATAAGTGTGTATTCTGTCAGAGATAAAAAACGAGCATGTCTGAGCGTGCGATGGCCGTGCTGGAGACCAGAACTAATAACTACATAGTGCGAGCCGACGAACCGTACCTGACCCTTCCAGGAATATAATCGTTGTGTTGCGAAGGGGCTGCCTTGTTCGGATAACCAGCGCGCAAGCAGGTCAAGAGGCACAATACTCGAATGCCATAGCGCAACCTCATTGTCTACTTGGCAGGGTAGATAGCCTGTTGACTAGGTAAGCGGTAGATCACCTCGCACTGAGGCTGTATCTGATCTGTATGATCTTATTGTTCCCTCTGTATCTCAGGCCTGTCGTACTGATATGGCAAAGGTCAGCAAGAGTGGCCTGGGTTCAACATCTGGAGCACCGTCTCCGCTTCGTTGAAACAACAGAGGACCGCATGAGAACTATGGTGCCATCGATATATCGTCGTCATTATTCCTAGATGGACTAGTCCAATACGTTGACCACCAACGGACTGGCCTCGTCGGTGACATCGCGCTCATCTCCCATGAGCTTCACTGCTCAGGGGAGCGCTTTGGATCCATTTATGCAACAAGCCTTCTTTCCCGTCTCGATATACACCTACAGTTACCTGGGACACTCGATCCGACTCTCTTAGCAGCACAGGTCCAACAGCTTCTTCATATCGGTGATACCAGGCAAGCATTGCTGATGCAGGAATTACTGCTCCGGTCCTTTGCAGAGAAACATGATAGAGAGAGTCAGTACATGTTTGAGACTAACCTCAAGAGATATGTTGATCCTCGAACCGAGCTGCATCAGTAGTTTCGCTTGACGGGAGGACAACGCTATCATATGCCACGGAAAATAATCAAACACAAGTGGAAAAGATGTTAAGGTTACTAAATAGGTATTTCAAGCGAAGAGAACAGTGGCATACTAAGCATTTTCAATGGGAGTCGTTATCCGTAGTGTTGCCTACTAGATTTTGCTACAAAATGCCGGTTATCATCTACAGATTATTGAGACGCATATATTCCGCCAGATTGTCTTAATCAAGCAATTAAACAGTCCTGAATCGAAAGCTTGGGCTGGCCCGGTCCATAAGACGAATTACATCTTCAGCTCCATCCCTTCAGTCTTGCCAGCGCAAACTAGGCGATCACAACCGAGCAGTGCAATGCAACCATTGGACAGTACCAGCTCTGTCAAAGTATGTACTCCCAATCACAAGACACAAATGGCGCGTTTCTTTCATTGACCTGTCAGCTTCTAGGATGTGGAGGCTGATTTTCAAGACCCTGATTGCCGGGTAACGACCACCAGGGGCGCCACGCAGCTCTCAGCGGCCGTTCATTTGCCATGTTCAGCCACCACATGTTGTTTCTCGTATACGCAGCAGACTATTTGACAGCTGATACCAGCTGAGAGTGTGAGCAAGAGTTAAAGGATGCTCCTTTCTCTGTGTTCGAGCTGGCTGGAAACAGCTCCCCTGGGTTCTGGTCATAGCCTGCTGGCTGCGGGCCGATATTTGATCTAAACTCTTTATATGAACATTATATCTCAGAATGGCAGTGACAAAGGGTGCATCAGATTATGTTCCAGCCCAAATTCATAGTCACGAAGCAGTGCATGGAGTTCCATACCAGCCAACCACCATGCACCACTACCGACCACCAAATGACCAAGAGAAGATACGATGGTCACTCTGGAACTGGTCCTGGGAACTTGCAGCATGCGTTGTTGCCATACTCACACTGATCGGCATTATCGCGGCCCTGCGCATCTACGACGAAAAGACGCAGCCAAACTGGCCAGCGGGGATCAACCTCAACGCCATCATCGCCTTGCTGACGACACTCATGAAAGCTGCCATGGCCACATATGTCGCAGAAGCTCTGTCGCAACTCAAATGGTCTTGGTTCAACGATACACGCAAATTGAGTGATCTTTCTGCTCTTGATTCGGCCAGTCGTGGTGCTTGGGGTTCCGCACAGCTCCTTGTTCAATACATGCCTCGGTGCGCAACCTCTCTCACATATTTGTCTCCTGGCTAATAAACTAACAGTCACCTTGTTTCTCTCGGAGCCTTTGTTTTAGTCTTTGCTGCGGCAATTGGTCCCTTCACCCAGCAGGTCATCGATGTCAGATCCCGTTCCATTGCGCGCGAAGGCGGCGCCGCCATCCGGGTATGCAACACAAGCATGTATGAAGACTGGGGGGCGGGTCAAGGGCCTGGGATGAATCTAGTGCCGTTGGAGACAACAGGAGCGATATACAATGGCATCATGCAGACGTCGCTCAATCATCAATCCTCCGTGACCTGTCCAACAGGCAATTGCACTTTTGCGCCCTATCAATCGCTCGGCTTCTGCAGTAAATGCGGCGATTTGACCAGTGCACTCACACTGGCTAGCTCAGACGACGACACGTACTCGTACAACTACACGCTCCCCAACGGTCTTTTCTTCAATACCACGGCGGCGTCGCCGTATACCATCAAGGCAACGACAGACGTCAACCTCGTCCGCCTGGATACATCAGGCTTGCCGCTCATTCTCAATTTCTCGGCTATCACTACTTCTGGAAAGACCATGCCGCCTCAGGTGACGGCCATGGAATGTGCGTTCTACTTCTGCGTCTCGACACACCAAGCAATTGTCAGGCGAGGCGATCTGACGGAGGAAAGCTTTCCTACCACGACCATATCCAACCATTCCACCACTAATGTGACCATGAATACCGTAGTATCGGCACAGCCTTGTCTCAACGACAGCCAGTGCACCTACGCCATCAATTGGCTGAGCATCCTTGCAATGAGGAATACCATCGGTCCCCTGGTTTCAGGGTTTGGAACGTTGCCAGTAGTGAATAGACCATACTTCACCTCTGATACCCTGCGCGCATTGTACGGCGGGTCCGGCAATCTGACCCAGATCAACGGGACATTCGTCGCCATCGCCGCGGCTCTCACGGCAAATGCCAGGAATCGGGTCTGCCAGGGAACAGTGCCCGGCGACGCGTGGACGAATGTATCATACATCCGCATCCGCTGGCTGTGGATGCTGCTCCCCATCGCATTGGTCGTCCTGAGCATATTGTTCTTCATTGTCACGATTATCCATACTCGCAACCAGTACATTTGGAAGTCCTCCCCGCTGGCGTTGCTGTGCGCCGACCTGCAGATTGATGGCTCAGTACAGCCATTGAAGTCGGGCAAAATAGATCCAGACCAGAAGAGATTGGATGAGATGGCGAAATTGGCAAGGGTTCGACTGGAGGCAGGGACTTGGGGATCACTGGTGCATGGCCACGTTCATCGGACATGAGTGCAAGAGGTTTCTGGCATAGTACTCCCCAACGGGCAAGCGCAAGCTCTTTTCCAAATACCCATAATAATGTCGTAGGGTCCGGTACAAAGGGACGCATTAATAGGCCTGAATACTTTGTTAACGATACCCCTCGACAATAAACAACTTCAGCCAATTGCGGATTTGTACCCTAAACGAAAACGAACACCCGAATACGCGTATAGCTGATGGCAGTCTGCCAGGATATTCTGCGGTCTAGTTGCTGCGCTAACAAGCGCTACCGACATTAGAGTGCCCAACTGCACGCTTTATTGGTTGCTATGTATGGATGCATCGTGGTCCTCATTCCAGAAGGACTAGGTCCATCTGGTACATTCGTTTCCTGGCTTGATTGCTATGATAGTGCATAAAGTGATCATAATGGCGCAAAGCTGAAACTGCTAATGCGATAATAATAGCCACCAGATTGCAGTGGATTGTCTAGGAATGGGTGGTGCCTGAATCGACTGTCTGGCAAGGGCTTGTCGTAGTCATATAGTCATACATATCGACGTCTGACTGTCGAAGTCTACCACAACTTCTATTTCTCATAATCAGATCTCAAAATGGAGCCGCGCAACGGAACCGCAGATACGGCATCTGATGCCAGAATTGATTTTGCGTTTTACCGATATGATCCTAGCATGGCCGGAGCCGTGATCTTCGTCGTCCTATTCTCGATAACCACACTATGGCATGTTTTTCAGCTTATTCAGACACGAACCTGGTTTTTCATTCCATTCCTCATAGGAGGAGTGTGTTAGTATCCCCTAGAAATAGACTCAAACAATATCCAAAACTGATCATAAAGTCGAAACAATCGGATATGCTGGACGAGCCATGTCAAGCAGCCAGTCGCCCAATTGGACTCTCGGTCCCTACCTCATTCAGACGATGTTTCTACTGCTCGCTCCAGCCCTTCTGGCGGCGTCGGTCTACATGTTGCTCGGACGGATAATTCTGGTCTTACGCGCGGAATCGCATGCGATGCTGAAGAAAAAGTGGTTGACCAAGGTCTTTGTGACTGGGGACGTCCTATCGTTCTTGCTGCAGGGCACAGGTGACTAGCCTCTCCCTACATATCCTGGTCAGAAAGTTCAGTCTGACGCATATGCTAGGTGGTGGCATTCAGAGTAGCGGCAGTCTCGACAGTATGAAGCTCGGGGAGCACATTATCATCGTCGGTCTTTTCGTTCAAATACTCTTCTTCGGGTTTTTCATTATAACCGCCGGTAGTTTCGACATCAAGCTCAGAAAATATCCGATCCCGCGATGCTTCGAGGGTCACATACCATGGAGAAAACATCTCAATATACTATATGCGACGAGTGTTTTGATCCTCATCCGGTCCGTCTTCCGACTGGTAGAGTATCTTCAGGGTAATGATGGGTTCTTGTTGCATCACGAGATCTTTCTATACATTTTCGATGCGGTGTTGATCTTCATCGCCATGGCCGTCTTCAATATCTGTCATCCCAGTGAGATTGCCAAGTATATGGATTCGAAAGAGGACGTCGAACTATCAGAGGATTATAGCAGTTTTGCCAGGTAATACGAGATAGTCGCCAGCTCATCTTCCGATCTGAACAGCAATGTGATATCTTTCAGAAGCCGCCGCAGCGGTTGAAACCCGATGCGCTCGGGTAAGGTGTTGTAAATAGGACTTCAGTTATCATTGTTGTGCATGGTGTGTTTAACAGGCTGTTTAGTAGACTGCTTAATACAAGTCACTACAGTTTCCGAGGTTGCCGAGAGGTTTGGCTATTATTTTGGCGTGTCCAAAGCGAAAGCTAGTAGCACAGGAATAACTCTGGCTATCAGAATGGTTCTAGAAGATACCAATCATTCATGACTACTCGCACATTTTAACGGTTGATGGTTTACGATCCATCATGCGTTCGGAAAGCCCGGACTGCAGAAAAGATCATCATATACTACTCTCTATATGATTCTCAATATCCTTCACGTTCCATTTGCCGGCTGCGAATAGACAATTCCACCCACCGTAGTTGTCAGCGTGCCATTTGCCTCGAAAATATTCTCCATAGCATCAATAGACAAGTGGAATCCCCTGGGGCCTGTACGCTTGGTAGCCTCCACTGCGCCTGTTTGAGTTAAATTTGAGTACCAATCCAGGTGATTCCACCAGGGATTTGATTCAGACAATGTCAGAGTCACCGTTTCCCGGCCATGGATAAAATGCCGGCCGTCGTCGCTGTAGTTGGTGTAGTTTACAGCTACAGTCTTGAAGCCATCGAATCCTGGGTAAGCCGAGAGATGCACTTGCGCTATGCCGTGCACTTTTCCGGAAAGAGTATAATGTCCAGCTGTCAGTTGGTATAGTGAAGGGGTGCTAGCGCCGGGAGGAAAATCCGTCGCCCAGGGGATCATATCTGGTACTTTATAGACAGGCGCAGGAGCCGCCGGTTGTCGACTGGTAAGATGGGCCAGCATCACCCGGTATGTACGACCACCTGGGGCGGTGGAAACGGGACAAGGAAGAGGATTCTGACCACCACATGCGGGGGGAATTACCAAAGACTGCCAGAAGACCATCTTTGTACCATCCGGAGAGAAAGCAGGGTCTGCGCGCCCGTTCCAATTGGGATCGTTGACGCTGCCATTTGTGCCGTTACCAGCAGCGTTGACCTGTTGGCCAACGTATGATCCTCGATCTCCATATCTATCAATTACAATTGGCTGGAAGAAGCGACGAGCACCGTTGTTACGGGTAGACGAAGCTGCAGTCATGGTGACCAGGTCGATTAGCGGCGGGACGTATCGCATGCCTGACATCCACATCTGGCGGTTGGATCCCCGGGTATCCATGACCACGAACCATTGATTGTCATGAGAAACGGCAATGGGATCTGCGTACTCCGGGTGGCTAGTCAAACGACGGACAGCACCGGATGTGACATGTACTGCGAAGAGGTCAACATTGTTCGCCTCTCTTGTAGGACCAATGTATAGAATCTCGTCCCCAGCACCACTAAAGCCGCGCAGCTCGCCAACAACAATTGCCTCGTCATGCAATCTGAGCTGCGTTCCCTCCGCCATGATCGAGGAGCGGCCTTTTGGATCGACCAGAATGTTCACATCCATCAATTCATACCTAGGAGCGACAGGACTTCCGGTCGTTGGGATTGGGTTGAACTGCAAACGCCCAAAGAAGGCGTTCTGGCCTCCCTTGGTGAAAGAGCTCCAACCCATGTGGACATCATCAGGATGCATGCGCAATTCCCGCATACTTCCACCTGACCAGTAGATGGGATAGATATATGTTTTGTTTGGAGTACATTCGTCGCTCACAAGGAGATCATCGCCACAGTCGAGTATGTTGCGGCCCCATAAAGCTTGACGGCCATTTCGAGCAGCGTGAGGGTAATCCCTTGCGGGGTCAAGGCCTTGTGCTTGTTCTGCAGGGACGCCACAGCTGAGGCACTTCCAAGGATCCCCGTTAGGGAAGAGTGACCCATCAGTCTTGACAGCAATCAATTGCTGGCCGGTGTAAATGCTGGCCGGGTCCGGGCCCGTTGGAGCACCGATAAATTCGACATTCGCAAGAACGTGGTTCCCGTCAGGTGTAAAATCGCCAGCTTGAAAGGTGACCGAGGTAATTCCTATGCAACCAGTCCCATGTGGGTTAATGCTCTTCGTACAAGCGCCGCGGTGGTTGCTGTGGGCCACGGGAGGTAAAGGCAACTCAGTCACTTCAATCGGTTCTGGCCGAGTGGCTGGAGGTGCCTGTGCTTGAATGACAGGTATGGAAACTGCCAACGCAAATGCAATCCAATTCATATTTCGCCGTTTCTGTTTCGTGGTACAGTTAGGTGCTTGCGCTGGAATAATCATGGCGGGCGCGGAAATCGCCCTTTAGTAGTTCTGCTGACTATCTCCAGGGAGCCAGATACAATCCGATCCTCATCAAGCGTCATAATTGCATGACGGCAACTTTGTTGTGCTGCAGGAAATGTGATCACTTATGGGAGATCGTCCTCGTAACCGTATAGTTTACCGCTTTGAGGAAGAGAGACGAGTACGATATGCGGTTGATTCTGGCTACGCGTTTAGATAAGTCGCGATTTCCATCCATGGTTTATGGAGCTTTTTAGGAAGAACTGCCAAATGATCAGACGTCAGCAATTTCTTCTTGGTTGAAGTGTGATAAAACCGTGCATTTGTCGGTGACCTTTGGATGTAGACAGTGGCCGTACCTAGAATCTATGCCTTGGTCCTTTACTAATTGCTTCCCTCGGAGATATGCAGCATGATCTGCACAGTACTGAGCATATTCCAATTTCCGGGCAATTGTGCTGTTATGAATAGAAATGTGGTGAATGATGCCCAGAGGTCTTTTTCGCTGCAGTCCTGTTGATCTGGCTGGGTTCAACGGTGCCATCCTGATTCTGGGTATGTCTCTTCTAGAGGTCACATTTGTGACAAGATAACAAACAAGAGCCTTGAGGAAATGGACCTTCACGAATCCATTATCAGATCATCAGTCATGTCGATGTCCTCTGTCGGAATGGACTTGCCTTTCTTGATAGTTCATGTAGTCATGAGATAAAAATATGATCTCGAAGCAAACGGTTCATTCTTCGCTTCTTGTCATTCTTTTGAGTTGTCCATGACCAATCGGTATCAGAGGTCCATTACTTCTAGGGTTGTATCTCTGCTTCCCCTTGCCTTAGGTTACTTCCATCAACTATTCCCGTCCTTGGCGCACTCGGTTGCTCAAATCAAGGAGTATTAGTATCCTGCTTCTAAACAAGGAGACTAGGTTCGAAAACATCGATAGTAGACTGCTTTCACATGGTCCAAGGAAGCAAAACTGATAGGTAGAAAGAGACGAAACTGCTGCTATTGGCTGGCTCATGGTCTGTCCGCTAAGGTAGTGATTAAAAGAGCGTAGTACTATGGGCTCAACAGGCAAAGCTATTATCACCTCAAAGCAGCAGATGATGTAGAAGAGATGGAAGCACGACTCGTCTATCTTCTTCCGTTCTAAAGTATTATAGTCAAGTAATCTTGACACCAAATTGGTATCGATTGGTGGTCGGAGACAAATGGTCAACAATATATATTTCCCGTATCTCATACTCACCACATCCATCAACATTCTATACATCCTTTGCTCCGTAACATTTGTCATTATCACCAAGCAAAATTATGCTCTTAACGAGATTATGCAGTACAATCGCATGGATGATTAAGATGCCTTATATTGCTAAGATTGGGAGATCCCGAATCTATACTGCATATCCAACTACAGTGGCCGACGGGAAGAACAACTTGGACCTCGCATTTTACAACCTACGACTTCTGGAGGTTGTTTAGGATAGTGGCGGAGTTGAGGATTTCCTAATATAACAATGTCTTCACCTATGATTTCAGGCTGTCTGTCAGCTGCGGATGTTGATTATTCATGGTCAACACCATGGACTGGAACACCTCTATCACTTGGATTGCATCTATATAACGAGGTAGTCACATCAAGTGAATGCATAATGAAAATGAGCAAGTGCATAAAACACATTCATTAATCCTAGACAGCAGGAGAATGAGAATGCTGGCGTCACCACTTCCGCAGACATAAACAGAAGCCACTTCAGGCATCCTCCAACGAGGCACAATAATGGGATCGTTGTTGTTTGTCATTTCTCCTGACATAAATGACATAACTGACGTAGTTCAGTTTCCTTGCCAGGTCTGAATGCGTCCAGAGCTGCCAGGCATTCCTGGCGGCATCCACCAAACCCCTAGCAATATCCCTTGAAAGTGAGTGCAAACAGCACCAACTCCCAGAGCGCCCCCCAAAGAAGTCGATCGAGAAAGAAGAGAATATACAAAGTGGACAAGGTTGGTTCTATGTTGATTTGTATCTATATGCTTCTAGAATGACCATTGAGTAAGGCGGTTGACCGGACTGTATGCTCGCCACGACTTTGGCCTGACAGGTATCTCTAAGTAGAATTGGCAATCATCATTCTAGCAACCTGTCAAAGTCTCATATTACCACTACATATGACAATAAGACATTAGCATCGGTATTTCCCACACAAGTAATAGTGGCTAGTTGAGAACTGGAACTCCACGTGGGACAACAACAAATAAACAACCAATGCAGCAAACCAGGGTAATGTTTCCGCAAACGCAGGGGCAAAAAGGGGGATATCCCGATATGCGAGCCCCCGGAATGCCAAATCTGTTGTGTACATGACGTCTGGAACATGCGGGGAGTGTTGATCCTCCTGGAATTGGTTGAGAGAGGCTACTTGTTTACTTTGATCGACAAGTTGACTGCTGTATGCCATCCGAAGAATGCAAAAGCAGTCGACAGTCCAGAGCTGTTTAGAGCTCGAAAAAGGTATAAAGTCAGCTTCAATCTCTACGAATTCATCCTCGAAATCATCCACTCAACAGACGACAACTCGCCAACTACCGCCACTCCAAGCCGACATCGATTCAATCGAATATCCTTCAGTCTTTAAGGTGTCCATATTTACAACCTTGTTGATTATATTCTAATCCACATCTCAATGTACGTGTCGCCTCGGATAGTGGGCTATCACTCATACTAATGTCCACCTAGTATTAAGATGCAGTTCACCCTCAAGGCTCTGTCCGTCTTCGCGGCGTCTCTCCTCTTCTCCGCTGTCTCGGCTGCCCCTCAATGCAAGCCCGGAGATGCCTGGCCTGATGTCCACGACTGCCACAACTTCTTCGAATGTGCCGCTGGCGGCACCCCAGTCCTCAAGACCTGCGGTCCCGGCACGGCTTACTGCCCCACCACCGGTGTCTGCGACTACGAATTCAAGATCCTCTCTTGCCACCCCCGCGGCGCCATCCCCAAGGGTCCTGAGCATGGCAAGGCCCCTCAGGGCTGGGGCTTCCCTGGTGGCCTGGGCCACTAAGTGTAGAGGAGCTGTCATTTGAAGCTTGGCTCCTCTCCGAGGGGTTGAGGAGGTGTATTTCTTTTCTGACTTGTTGTCCTTAAAAATTTTAATTAACTCGGCTTGGATGGTGTGGTGTCTGGCCATGGATTATAGTTGTCTATGTCGATACCCAGAGAGGATCTGCCCAGCATGACTGGCAGATCATGGTATAATTGAACATTTTTTATCATTCTATATCTTATGCGCTGGACAGCATCCTGGTAAATCCTTTACCGCATCCCATCAATTTCCTCTTTGGGACTGAGGGTTGAAGTGTGCCCGAAAAATTCGTGGTTGACATCTGAAGTATGTATGCATTGCAGAATGATCTAATGTACAACAAGGAAATCATCAATATCTATATATTGGCAGGACTCATGGCCCCGGCAAAAAGCAGCGCAAAGAGCACGCCCACTGCTGTCTTGCGTTTCTGCCATTCGCCTATGATCATACACACAGCAGTGGCCATAATCATATCATGCATCCTTGCCGGCCTCGCTCCCTTGGCGCGAGACAATTCCATGTCTTCTGGCATCTCGTCGATCCCGAGGACCTCGCAGATTTTCGAGTTTTCAATGATGAGAGTCCCGTACTCGTCTGCCTCGGCACTGCAAATAAAATACCCAACGACCACCTCCCCCGCTTCCTCCGCCAGCTTGGCCGGTAACATTGCCACCAATTTCAGGTGATGGACCGGCATTAGCCGTCTTGCTAATTTGCAATCTTCTGGCAAGTTCTTGGTGCCTTTCCACACGAAGTCGACCCCTTCGTAGCTGAATGCATATTCTCTCGTACGTTTTGAGAACGGCGCCGTCCATGTCAACCAGCACGCCTCCGTAGCCCTTAGAGGTCGATAACCCGTAGGATCATCTTCAGTCCACAACCCCTGCTCCCGCTTACTATTGGCCTCGCGATGGTACGCCTTCCCAGACCCTCCCCATAATCGCCAACTGCGCACCCGATACCCTTTGAGATCACCATCGGCTTTGACGCTGTTATCGGCATTGCTCCGTCGTTGCCACTGCACGACTCCCCTAGGGTCAATTGCGTCCCCGAGATCCCTGCCAAATTGCAATCGCCACCGGCGCCAGCCCGCGTAACTGTGGATGAGGCATATAGTCCGTCCGTCCTTGGAGCCCCCGGAGCGGAGGGTCCGGGGCGGGCGGGCGAAACTGAGGTATGGTCTGTGGACGAAGTAGCCTTTTGGGTCTTGGATGCTCGACGGGTCTTCCTTTTGTTTCTTGCGACGCTGCTTTTGGGTCTTGGGTTGTTGGGTGGTGGTGATGAGCATGTGGTCGTTTCTTTCGCGGTAGATGTAGTAAATTGAGGAATGGTCGTCAGCGGATGCCATGTCGGGAGAGGTTTGTTGTAAGTCGGTTGGTAAGAGTGATGATCGTTGTTGATAGTTACTGTGAACGAAATTCTAGTTCAACGGAAATGGGCCCTGATCCGAATATCCAGGTCTACTTATACTCCGATAAAGTCATACATCATTGCTACTGGACAGGGCGAAGCAACGCCTTTCGCTTCATGCGTCCAGCCAATACGAGGGAGTTGCCCGAACAGGAGAAATGAGGGTCGATCCTAGTGTTCTTTGGGCAAGTCCCGTATTCGTCTATGGTTGATAGATGTGGCTTAGCCATGATTTTTGCTAGCTCACCCGTATATGGCGGCTTGGCTCCTCAACTACGGAGTACGGAGTACTATACCATGTAGATCGCAATCAGCGTCCAAAGATGATACCCAGCATGACCTTGGCATGGACCCCTGTAAAGAATATTGAACCTAAGACAGTAACCTGTGTCTATTATATGCCTTGCTTTTAGAAATAATGACATCCATGCCTATATCAAGCAATCTAGGAAACAGGACACAACCGCCCATTGTTATTCCACGAATAAGGCACTGGATCCGTAACCTGGACCTCCCAATCCTCCGCGCCGACAGCTGTCAGCGCAAAGAATAATCCCCATGGATCATACCGCTGCTTGAGGCTGTAGAGACGGTCGTAGTTGGCACCGTAGAATGCCTCCTGCAGGTTCGGCTCGAGCAGGTCTCCCTCACTCATGTAGGCGCCCGAGTCGGGGGCAATGTCGCGCAGGAAGTCCATCCAGTTCGTCACGAACAGAGACTTATTCTTCACTGTCTCCCAGCTGGCGTCCGACGTCCATTATGTGCCAACGATGACGTGTGCGAGGGCGTCGCGCCAGGCAGGGAGGACGGAGGTGTCTGTGGGAGGGGTGACGGCTGTGCCGGTGCCGGTGATGTGGAAGCCAGCGATAAAGAGGCCCTAGAGATGGTTAGTGGGAGTCAAGATAACGCGGCGGGAGGTGTGCCTTTTCGATAGCGTCCTTGTGGGCAAGGAAGGTCCGGCTACGCAGAGTGTCGTCCTGGAAGACGCTTCGGGGCATCAGACGGGAGGTCGTCTTGACAAGGCAGTCCCAACGTATTCCTGCGGGAAGGCAACCGTCCACACGTCGTAGCTGCATACAGTTAGTTATAATTCGCTTATGGGGTATGGTTGCTCACAAGTTCTCCGCGTAGTCATACCACAGAGTGTAGGTGATGTTCTGAGCATCCAGCACATCGAATCATGGAGCGAGCAGAGCCTTTGTCTCGTCAACGGCCATGTTGGGGGCGACAAACGACTCCATGCGGAAATAGTAATCGGTCGACCCGGCATAATCGGTACCGAGCTGAAAGGCAGATGCGCCGAGGTAGTAGTAGCCGTAGGTACCGGCGTCGACAAAGCGCTCAAAGTTGTCCAAATACGACTCGACACCCTTCCAAAAGGCGTCGGTGCTCGGGGCATCTTTGATGGTGAAGTTAAAAGTCACCAAGCTGGAACGGAGGTTGTCCTCCGAAGCCCTTAGTCTATACTAGTCTATGTCGTGAATTGGAATTATGCCAGGAGAGTTGCCGACTTGGCTCACTTACACCGAAGCAGACGATTCTCGACTCAGTCTATTGACTTTTCAACCGAGGAAGCCTGTGTTCTAAGTGGCGAATGAGTGACTTCTTTTGAGGAGACCAACCGAGACTAAGATGGGTGCCATGTGGAGGAAATGTTTCGGAGTGTCGTCCGGCAATTTGTCGGCGTCTCACCAGGACAGTCTGGGTTGAGTCCTGGGTCCTTCAGCATGAACTATTTGACCAACTGTCACAAGTGGCCGGAATGCTTGCCAATTCCTATGATGACCGAAGGAGGCACAGTGACACGAGGTCTCTAGTTAGCTAACAGCATGGCTCTATAGCAATAGACTTTGACATCGAGTCAGCAACTCGCAAACTAGCAGGAGAAACACATGTATCTTTCAGCAGAAGATTCGAAAGAAGGCAGAAGGTTGCATTGCATGAAATCGGCAAGGAAAGGCAGCATGAGCCTTGGAAACCCTAATGTAGAACACTCCTCCTCCTTTCACCTGTGGCAATTTCCACTGCTCTCATAAGGATCTAACGGCCGCTTTTTGTTCTATTTCTTCTTCTTTTCTTTCTTGTCATCTCCGTCCGATGGGTTGCGAATCTCCTCGATGACTGCCCCAAGCGATACCCTGCAGCCCCAGGCGATTGCGCTGATCTTTGCATTTCCCGCGGCGGCAACAATCGTGGTGGGCCTTCGAATTTACAGTCGATTGTTGACATGGGCGTTTGCAGCGGGTAGGTTCCCAGATCGTACTATAACGGGTCGAGGCATGCTGATCACGACTTATAGATGACTGGGTGATTTGTTCTGTATTGTATAACATATTCCAGTCATCAAGTACATGTATATCGGCTACCATGTCTGGGATGTTCCCAAGGACTTTCCTGCCATGCTGGGAGCAAAGTTTTGCTACGCTGTATGTTGCCCTCTATTCCTGTTCACTATATGCTAAATGTCTTTCAGACATTACTCCTATATAATCCCATCCTGGCCCTCATCAAAACCTCCATCCTTCTCTTCCGTGTCACGCTTGACCGGCCAGAAAGTGAAGGTATGCAGAGTGATATACACCCTCTTGATCCTTAATGGGATCGCCATGGTGGCAACCTTCCTCATCACAATATTGCATTGCGTCCTGATTGCGTCCAACTGGGATCCTTTGTCCTATCCAAATGCGAAATGTATTAATTTCACCAACTTCGTTACTGGAACTGCCTATGTCGCCATCGCGTCTTCACTGATGTGCTAGTGCTGATCCTTCCAACCTGGATTGTGTATAACCTGAAGATCGCGCGGGGTCAAAAGCTGATGTTGATCGGGATTCTGTCCTTGGGTTTCATGTGAGTCATAATCTTGTCTACTAAAGGATTGATGACTGATGTGAGAAGATCGATTATCTCTGGAATTATACGGGTCATCCTCCTCAACAACTACGACCGCCACATCCCGGCAGACTACACTGACTTGGTCCTCTTCTGTATTTCCACCATCGAAGTGGGACTCTCCATTATTGCGGCCTGCTCACCGGCTCTAAAACCACTCTTTGTCATGATTATTCCCAAAGTATTCAGCAGCAGCAAGAGCCGGACTGGTCCGCAGTACAACAGATACGGAGCCAGCCGCAGCGGGCCAATGGGGTATGATCTCGACCACATTTCGCGGGGATCCAGGCGAGGACAAGGAGAGACGATGATTGAGGCAGGGGGCGATGAAAGGAGAGACACTCTTTCTAAGAATGGGATGCCGGCCACTGAGATGGAGGTGCACTGGCATGAGTCTCGATGTGGGCAGCCGATAACTCAGTGCAGTAGTACGGAAAGTCTAGTGCAGCCGAGAAAATCATGAAGAGGGCCTGGGTATTGCTAATGCATAGTTGAAGTACTTTCGGGTCTATATACATAGCAACCTGAAGGATCCTCTTCTCGTCATAGTCTCTACTCATTGCCAGTGGACCGCATACGGACCGGAGCTCAAATTCTGAAGCAGTCGGTCGAGTAGGAGCTCACATCGTTGTCATGACCAATGTCGTCAAAGTTGACGAACTGGTTACGGCAGAACGAATAGCCAAAGTCGCCTTTGCAGCCGGGGCTGTCGTATACTTTAAGACAGCAGCGGGTGGTGCCCTCCGGATTGTCCGAGTAGTACCTCATCGAGGAAATCTTCTGGTTGAGAGGGTCGACGTTGGGATGGCACCTGAACCCGGGATTTCCAGGTCCAGCATTGGTGATAGATGGACCCTCTTCCTCCTTCAGTTGGTAAAAGTACACGCGCCAGGCGGACACGCTGGGGACGAGGGCCAGGGCGAAAGTGGCGGCGAGAGCTGCGATCTTCATGGTGCCTGTGCAATCGTCAGTTCAGATCGTACTGTATGAGGGAGTTGCCTACCTTATAAAGTGATATGCTTGTTTCTGTCAGAGTATTCTTGATGCGGTTGGGCTGGCTTGAGGATGACAACTTTGAGCGGGACAGGAGAGGCCTTATATAGATTTCTTCTGCGGGTTCTTTCGCCGAAGCTCAACACAAACTGTACTGTGTCCCAGTGCCATTTCAATGCTGTGTTCATATCGAATGTGATGCCAAGTAGTCGATGTCAATCAAATTGGCCAAGACATTAGGATCTCGTATAGAGAGCGACACCCTTCCCTAGATGTAGATGTACTGCGATAGAAGGACCATAGCTGCTGGGTGCTCGTATTCGGATAATAAATTGTCTGCATCTCCTCCAGTCTTCTCTCGAGCTTTCCGCACGAGTATTATCTTCACCACTGTATGGATCATGCCTATCTATATTGACCTCCCCTCTTTCGTATTTCTCCTGCCTTCATGCAGGCCTGCAAGTCTGGATCTCTTGTTACAATGGCCGGCAATGCCGCGAATCAGCATATGGATTTGTCATCTGGTCTTGATTTTCTGGCAAAGACGAAAGCGAGCAGAACGAGGATTCTCGGATGATCAACCTCCGTTGTGGTGAATCCTATGTCAGCCGGTTACTTGTCGCCATGACCAGTTGGCACTCCCCGTTCTGTCATGCCTGAGAGACAAGCATCTTTCTGCGCTCATCTCATAATTAGAACAAGAGATAGCCTACTCCGTTGAGTAGCCCTAGATAATTCAATTCAGAATGTAGCATCATGAGGGCCATGCGCCAACTGAGCTCTGCCTCTATCCCCTACCACAGCCGTGGGGGTTTCTAATGGGCTCAAGGAAGATTTCTGGCGGCAGCGAGATCCCCTTCCCAGGGTCTGATCGCTTCTTTGGTAGGCGGGACAACTGCGGATTGTATAATTGCGGCATCTCACTGCTACCTTGATAGCATTCATGACACAGGTTCCCGTAAACGCGAAACGGTGGACGGTATTTCCGAGCTGATGCTGCCGACAATGTGTAGATAGAGATCAATGGGCCACGCAAAGTCGCCGTTTAAATCTCATCTACACAATCTGGACCAAACTACTTCCTTGCGCAAAGACTTCAAGGTCACTCTGGATCCTCTAACTAGCCACCGTCTTACAATGTTCCCCGCGCCATATGCCCAACCTTATCCCGATAATGCGCTCGGAAATTGGTCTCGCTGCTACAAGGACATGCCAAGAAGGAGGTCACCAGACAGACATGATTGCGACTTGGCTTGACTCATTGTTTATGGTGGCAATTCAGACGGTAAGCATCCAACGATCATCCGGACTGTCTACAGAAACACGCCGTAGAGGACGCGGGTTCCGCGGGGCCCGAAGACGATGGCCAAGAAGAGGCAGCTCTTCGTGTTGTTGCTGCCAATGCTCCAAATCAGAGTCATAGCTTGGGTGCCAAGTAATCTGGATCTTTCTGGATTCTTGATGCGATCCTCTTCTGCTTTGATAAGTGTTCCGCGGGAGGCCGAGATGGATGGGTCGCATACTGGCATTACGTTTAAATATTCGAGGAACAAGCCTTTCCTACCTTCCTGATGCCGGAACAGGACGAACATTATCCTTGCACCTGTTGATTGACCCTATGGCCCTGAACCCGACGGATAACCGTTGGTCAACGGGGGAAGATACCCCTTCGGAGATCCAGCTCCCCGATGGCGAGGAACGCCTGGATGCTGTTCCAGATGAAAAGATCACCCCTGAGGATATCGACCGCCGGTTGACAAACCTGGTCCGCAAGTTAAGCGCCCAATCGCAACAGTCCCATCATTCATTTCTCTTTAGCGCTGGTGAAAACAGCAATCTCAACCCCCAGGGCCCTTCGTTTGATGCTAGAAAATGGGCTCGAGCCTTTTACAACGCGCGATACCTGCAGGATGATGGCCATCCACCTCGGGTGGTAGGTGTCGCATTCGAAAATCTGAATGTATTTGGGTATGGCAGCCCCGTGGACTATCAGATGAGCGTTGGTAATGCGCTCCTGAAGGTGCCGATGATGATCCGACAGGCCCTGGGAGGCGGGAAACAGCGGGTCGATATTCTGCACGACGTCGAGGGCCTGGTGCTTCCCGGGGAACAGCTGTGTGTCCTCGGTCCCCCTGGCTCCGGTTGCTCAACGTTTCTCAGAACGATTGCGGGCGAGACCCACGGTCTGAATGTCGATGCGGCGTCATATATCAACTACCACGGCATCAGCCCCGAACAGATGTCGACGGCTTTTCGCGGCGAGGCAATCTACACGGCCGAGGTCGATGCTCACTTCCCCATGCTCTCAGTAGGAGACACATTGTATTTTGCCGCCCTTGCTCGTGCACCGCAGGTGATTCCCGGGGGTCTATCCCGACAGGAATACGCCAAACATTTGCGCGATGTGATCATGGCCATGTTTGGCATTGGCCATACAATCAACACGCGTGTGGGGAATGACTTTGTGCGTGGTGTCAGCGGAGGCGAGAGGAAGCGAGTCACCATTGCCGAGGCCGCCCTGGGATACTCGCCACTCCAATGCTGGGATAATAGCACCCGAGGTCTGGACAGTGCGAATGCTGTGGAATTCTGTCGGACATTGCGCACGCAGAGCGATGTCTTTGGAATTACCTCATGTGTGGCCATCTACCAAGCCCCTCAAGCGGCATACGATGTGAGTGAATACAACTGTAACCCGCTAGGCACCAGCTGATGGACGGATAGTTGTTTGACAAAGTCCTTGTTCTATATGAAGGCCGGCAGATATACTTTGGTGCCGCGCAGGAGGCCAAATCCTACTTCGAGCAGCTTGGATTCCAGTGCCCTGAATCTCAGACCACGGCCGATTTCCTCACCTCGATGTGCAGTCCCGTTGAACGCATTGTCAAACCCGGGTTTGAACACATGGCTCCTCGGACACCAGAAGAGTTTGCACAGCGTTGGAAGGATAGTCCGCAACGGCAGTCCCTATTGCACGCAATCGAGAAGTACAGCACCGAGCATCCGCTCGATGGACCCGATCTACACCAGTTCGCCCTCTCACGTAGGGCAGAAAAGTCACCCCGTCAGCGAGAGAAATCGCCATACACCTTGTCCTACTGGGGACAGGTTAAACTGTGTTTGTGGAGGGAATGGCAACGTCTCAAGAACGACCCCAGCGTCACATTGGCCATGCTCATCGGAAACTTTTTCGAGGCTCTGATCATTGCCAGCATCTTCTACAACCTCGCCGGAGACACATCCTCCTTCTATTACCGCGGCGCCCTTCTCTTTATGATGGTCTTGCTCAACGCCTTTGCCAGTATTCTCGAGATTCTGACATTGTACGAGAAACGCACCATTGTGGAGAAACAGAGCCGCTACGCATACTACCATCCAAGTGCCGAGGCTGTATCCTCCTTCATCATGAGTCTTCCATATAAGTTCTTGAATTCTTTCTTGGTCAATCTCACGCTATACTTCATGTCGAACCTGCGACGCGAGCCGGGCCCGTTTGTTTTCTTCCTGTTGATTTCCACGTCAATGATGCTGGCCATGTCGATGTTCTTCCGCTGGTTTGCATCCTTGACCAAGACAATCGACCAGGCCCTTGCCCCTTCGTCTATCATTCTGCTGGCCCTTGTTTTATATACTGGCTTTACCATTCCTGTCTCGTACATGCGCGGCTGGGCTTCATGGATTCGATGGCTCAACCCCGTGTCATATGGCTTCGAAGCCGTCATGATTAACGAGTTCCACGGACGTGAGTTCCCGTGTTCATCTTTTGTACCAGCCGGACCAGGTTACGAGGATGTATCTAGCACGCACCGAGTATGCTCGACTGTCGGAGCGACTTCTGGCTCAGATGTCGTTTCTGGCGACGCGTTTGTCCGCTCCTCGTACGGCTACGTCAACGGCCACCGCTGGCGCAACTTTGGGATCATCATCGCGATGACCATCTTCCTTGCTGTCTGCCATCTTGTGACGACTGAGCTTGTTGCTTCGAAGCGGTCAAAAGGCGAGGTACTTGTATTCCGACGTGGTAGCGCTCATATCGCGCGTGCAAAGCAGGGGCAGTGCGATGAGGAACAACAGCCCTCTGCCGTGCCGAATGAAAAGTACAGTGAGGCATCGACCCCTGTTGCAGGTGTTGAGAAGCAGACATCTATATTTCACTGGGAAGATGTGTGTTATGATGTGAAGATCAAAAGCGAAACTAGGCGGATTCTCGACCACGTTGATGGATGGATCAAACCTGGTACACTGACTGCTCTGATGGTAAGTCCTTTTTCTGCCTGTCTGTGACATTCGAGAGACGCTAAGAGAATGTACCTAGGGCGTCTCCGGGGCTGGGAAGACTACCTTGCTTGATGTCCTGGCCAGCCGAACGACTGTCGGAGTCGTCACTGGCGAAATGCTGGTCGACGGACGACAGCGGGACAGTTCATTCCAGCGAAAGACGGGATATGTCCAACAGCAAGACCTCCACCTGGCTACTACGACCGTCCGTGAGGCGCTCGAGTTCAGTGCTCTCCTGCGGCAACCACCCCAATACAGCCGGACGGAGAAGCTGGAGTACGTGGAAAAGGTGATTGATCTGTTGCATATGCGAGACTACGCCGACGCCATTGTCGGCGTCCCCGGGGAAGGCTTGAACGTTGAACAAAGGAAACGGCTCACTATCGGCGTGGAGCTGGCTGCCCGTCCCAAGCTGCTCTTGTTCCTGGATGAACCCACGTCTGGCTTAGACAGCCAGACGTCCTGGTCGATATGCAACCTCATGGAGACGTTGACCAGAAACGGACAGGCAATCTTATGTACTATCCATCAACCGTCGGCCATGTTGTTCCAGCGCTTCGACCGACTTCTGCTCCTCGCCAAGGGAGGAAAGACAGTCTATTTTGGGGAGGTCGGATCGGGGTCCAGGACCTTGATGGATTACTTTGTTCGCAATGGTGGACCTCCCTGTCCGAAAGGTGCCAACCCGGCAGAACATATGCTTGAGGTGATTGGAGCCGCGCCAGGAGCCCATACGGATATCGACTGGCCGGCTGTCTGGCGCAATAGTCCGGAGTATCAGCAAGTTCGCCAGGAATTGTCTCGCTTGAGACAGCTGTCTGGTCAACCTTCGTCTGTGCATTCGGATGACCCATCCAGCTACTCCGAGTTTGCGGCCTCGTTCCCTGCCCAGCTGGGCCAGGTTGGTCGTCGAGTCTTCCAGCAGTACTGGCGGACGCCTTCGTATATCTGTTCCAAGGCGATTCTGACTGTCGGCTCGGTAAGTACTGCCTGGTCACCCCATTGGTTTGTGTCTAACAGTTACGCAATTGCAGTCCCTCTTTATTGGGTTCTCCTTCTTCAAAGGCGACAACACCGCCCAGGGACTACAGAACCAGATGTTTGGTGTATTTGTTTTCCTCTTTGTCGTCATCCAACTCATCTTCCAGATCATTCCAACATTTGTCACCCAACGAACTTTATACGAGTCCCGCGAGCGCCAGTCCAAGACCTACTCCTGGCAAGCCTTCGTTCTCTCCAATATTGCCGTGGAGTTTGCATGGAACACGGTAAGTCGTTTGGCATATATGCCCAGACACAGGCACGGACTAATCATGCCTCAGATCGCGGCGGTTCTATGTTTCCTGGCGTGGTTCTACCCCGTCGGCCTCTACCGCAACGCAGAATACACCGACACGGTCCACTCCCGGAGCACCCTCGCCTTCCTCATCATCTGGGCCACCTTCCTCTTCGCCAGCTCCTTCGCACATCTCCTCATCGCCGGCGTCGAGAGCGCCGAACTCGCCTCCGCGCTCGCAAACATCATGGGCATCATGATGTACGCCTTCTGCGGCATCCTCGCCGGCCCGCATGCGCTCCCTGGTTTCTGGATCTTCATGTATCGGGTCAACCCGTTCACGTACCTGGTTTCGGGTCTGTTGTCGACGAGTCTGGGTGATGCCCCGATGCACTGCGCTGCTAATGAGTTCCTGGCTTTTTCGCCTCCTGCGAATAGGACTTGTGGCGAGTACATGGAGGAGTACATGGCCTCAGCTGGGGGTTACTTGCTGAATTCAGCGGCGCGAGGTGATGATCAATGCCGGTATTGTCGTGTTGATAACACGAGCCAGTACTTGAGGAATTTTAGCATCGACTTCGCGACTCGGTGGAGGGATTTTGGGCTGCTCTGGGCGTATGTCGCCTTTAACACTTTTGGGGCGGTCTTCCTTTACTGGCTTTGTCGGGTCCCGAAAGGCAAGAAAAGACTGTAATTCGCAGTCGTGGATAGAAAGAAATACAAAGATGTGTATATATGTATCTTAGCCTCGGCAATAGCGTGTTCTGAGGCTATCCACACCCAAGATCCGATGTCGCTCGAAGAGACCGAAATACTTCTGTTACTTACCTTGAAGTAACGCGCTCAGCAACTATAGCGGATGAAGTTCACACTTTTGTCTGTATAGGTAAAGATGTTAGCTGACAGAGACAAAAGACTCCTTACATATGACATGTCTGCCTAGAGCCAAGACAATGTCAGCCTTGTCACCAGGAATAAATAAAGAAATAGACCATCCTCAACCTCCCCAAACTATCTCATCTGGACTATCACGAATCTCATTCCTGTTCTATCTATTTGACCATCTCAACCATGTCTCAATCACCGTCTATGTCGCTCCTCACCACGGTCATGGGAATCATCCCCATCAGTTTTGGTATCAACGCCATCCTGCGTCCCGAACATGCCTTGACCTTCTTCGAGTTTGAACCCCCCGTTGCTCCCCGCGACCGAAACCTCGTCGACAACCTGATGATTGTATACGGCGTGCGGGATATTTTCATGGGCCTCGCCATCTACGCTGCGGGCTTTTTCGGCACTCGCAAGTCCCTTGGTTGGACGTTGATCGCGACCAGTGCGGTCGCCATTGCTGACGGGGCCGTGTGTTGGAGCCAGGGCCATGGACAATGGAATCACTGGGGATATGCTCCTGTCCTTGCCATTATCGGGGGTCTTCTGATCCGGTCCGACGGCAAAGATAATACGGACAAGGACAATTGAATGTAATGTCAGCAGTTCTATGTCATTACAGTGAGGTATGCTCAGGAGTTTATCCTGGCAGTCAGAGGATTAGACATGCAATTCATGGCTCTTCGTATTCGTTCTCTTACCACAATGCATATAATCCTGAATCATCGACGCGCGACGCAACACAAAATGCCCGACTTGCCCAGAAAGTAGACCGACCCAATAAATCGGAAGATAGACAGTCCAGCTGTCGCCCATAAAATCACTTGGAAATAATACTGCGTCCGCGTTGTGGATGTGTTCTGTCTCAAGGTCAGTAACCATCTCAAGCGCATCCAAGGGGTCCCAGGCTTACCGTCAGACACATCTTCCTGATGCCGTCGCTCGTGATGAGCAGCGAGACCAGCAAATTACTCAAGATCCAGAGCAACACCAGGTTGGTCCGAAAGTTGCGGTAGGAATCATCCATGCTGATAGTCGAGTCTTCTTTGGGCTCCTGATACGGGGCCAGCGCCCGTTTGACCGTTGCCTCGAACTGGCTGTCGATATCTGCCTGCGGTTTATCGACCTCCTCGATGAAGTTGCTTTTGCTGCCGTCGGCCTTCTTCGTCTGCGCCGAGGGCAGAGCGTCCGCCTTATCGGAACCCTTCGTACCCCACGACACGTCGTGCCAGTTGCAGAACGCATACACCATGAGAATATTGATCGACGTGGTCATGCCCAGGAAGTACGCCCAGGAACTGGTCAGGATGTGCCAAGGGTCCATGTAGAGAATGCTGGCGACGATGTAGATGCCGTAAGTGGACACCAAGGCGATCAGGACAATCCCTCCACCACTGGAGCTGAAGAAGGAGGAGAGGAAGTGGCCCACGCCTTGGTCGAAATCAAAGTCCATCATGCCACCCATGAAGGCATTAGCGACCAGGTAGAAGGACAGGATCAGCACGTAAAACTGCACCAGAGAAAACCAGAGGAAAGACATGGTGTAGGCGAATTTGGTTCTGTTCGTGTCAGCAGTTTTCTTATCAGACACGGGATTCCGGCAACTTACCCTTTGGGTCGGTTTCCCAGAGCCAGCACAAATTGGAGCATCAGCACCAAAAGGTAACCATATTTGACAAAAAAGTTGACAATGGGAGAGGCATCGTTGCCGAATGGCCACGCCTTGTACTTGTTATGCAAGCTGGGCGTCCCCACGAGGTCCATGATGACCGAGCTGGTCAGCCAGTAGGATGCCAACGAGAACCAGGTCATGATGAGCTGGCAGCAGTTGTAGATCATCTGAATATGCAAGAAGAACATTCGAATCAAGCTATGACCACTCTTATAGATCCGTCCGAAGTGCATGATGGCATACAGACTCGCAGCAAAGGAGCCATTGAGCCATCGTCGCCGCTGACTGATGAATTCCGGCGCCGCCTCGGGGACATCAGTCTCTCCTTTGGATGCTTTGACGTACGTGAGATGCCATTTGAACCCAGCTTTGGCCACCAGTTCAAAGCATAGGATGCGATCCTCCGCAAGAAACATGTTCTTTTTAAAGATATTCATCCCCTCAATGCCCTTCTTTCCCAGCCGCTTGGACAAAGTGTGATCTCCATGGAAGTATTGCTCCAACGGTCGGCCCATGATCGCACGGTAGCGATATGCCGAGAAAGCACCTGGTAGCACACTCACGTAGCCAAAGGCGCTTTCCAGCGGTTTGTCGAGGATATTGGAGATTTTGTACTCGAAATTCTGCGCCGCAACTAGAGGGTTCAGCACATTGCGCCATCCCC
The DNA here is from genome assembly GCA_014250555.1 of Aspergillus oerlinghausenensis. Lineage (NCBI taxonomy): Eukaryota > Fungi > Ascomycota > Eurotiomycetes > Eurotiales > Aspergillaceae > Aspergillus > Aspergillus oerlinghausenensis. The sequence continues at coordinate 46,407 of JAAKEQ010000074.1, forward strand.
TGCCCAACATCGCATGGATTTCGCCACACGCTCCGCCCAGTGTTTTGTCATTGTAGAATGCTTCCCATAGGGCAAGCAAGGATTTGCTCCCGGGCTTCGTGCCGGCATCGAGCAGGATGCATATTTCCGGATTCAGGATCCGACTAAAGGCGTTGAACAGCCACCGGTGGGAGTTGATTTTCTTGCTGTTCTTCTGCTTGAGGCAGAATATCATCTGGACCGGGGGTAGATTGTGAGGATCATTAGGCTGTGGTCTGACCAGCTGCTGTGTCGCGGTTACGGATAATTGTGTCGTATATTCGAACTAGAGTGTTTATCAGTGATGTTTCTCAGACGGAAAGCGCTGCCTTGCATAACTCACAATATGTGCGACTGTCTCGCGCCCATCCACATCCTTTTTCATCACCCCATCCTGATACACACCTATCGTGGCGAGGACATCCAGAGTATTCTTATCGCAAGGCTCAATTCCATCAAACACGAGACACACCACAATCTTCTGCCATGCCGGTCCTCCCTTGTTCCAAAATTCTGACTTCTTCAGGTTCACAATGTCCCGGACGTTCTGCATCACACCATGCAGAGTTCGGGCGGTCAGAACTTTATCCTCGTTATAATAAGTGATCGCGATGAGCAATTCCGTATGACGGTTATACATGGCGGGACGTAGGTTGTAGCCGTTGCGCAGGGTGAATTCATCCGGGTCGCAGGTGGCGGCCGTATCTAGACCTCCTTAGTCGACTGTGTGCGATCGCATTTCGGCTTGAGTACTTACACCGCATATGTGTGAACTCTTCATGGAACGCTTCCTCCGCATCCCGATACTCCGCCTGGATCGCGTTCTGAATCGCACTCGGAACCGGGTAGTCAACGCTGAGCACCGAACCCTGGACGAGGTTGATCTTCCTTGTTCCATATCGCCGTAGCGCACTCGGTTTCACCCCTTGTCGTCTTTGCCAGGCATCCATCTCGATTCCACTGTATTCCGACATCCGTGCGCTGTGTACATCGGCGGCTTCAGACTCCGGGTACGGGGGAGCAAATGCGGTTATCCCGGGATCATGCAATGTGTATCGCCGCAGGGAGTCGGTCGATACGTTGGGATCATCGTATAACCAGCCATTAGGGCTGGCTAAACTGCGTCGAAGGAGGGTCTGTTGTTGATCTTCCGCGTCATCGCGACCGTAGGTAGGCTGCTCACAGCAAGGTCAACTTTTGCGCCGTTCTTCATCATACTGCTCTGGTCAAACACTTACTGTGGGGGATGGAGAGGGCTGCGAGTAGAAGCTGCTTCGGCTTTCCTGCTGTGAATGCGCCGAATAGGGCCTTGGAGTGCCCATTTTGGCAGTGGGCGCTTGAGATTGGACAGGTTGGACGTCGGTATAATCGGTCGGAGAAAATGAATTTTGCAAGACTGAAGAATTGTACCTTACTAAGAAACCAAGAGTCGCAATTATATGCCGCTTGTAGAACTGATCTTACCACGGATCAGAGACAGATGGTTCTATTGTTAGATTGAGATCTCAAAGAGGTCTGACTGCAGGGGGCTGCTGGATGATGCACTGCCTTTGTCCAGACAACAAAACATTTTCATTATGATGGGCCTGTTGAACAGTCCCACCTCTGTCATCGTCCAATCTTGATTGACGACAGTTATTATTAGGACTTTGATTAGTGAGAACAGCACAGCCTGTTTGGATGATGACAGAGTTGGCACGTTTTGATCCTTGGTTCTGGGTCTAGTGGAGCAAGGACATCCGGCAACTTCGCACACGTCGCTAAGTGTTTCCAAGATGACTTCGCTGCTTGTCGACATCAACGCTTAGGGTCCTTTCACTCCCGGGGCCATGTTCGTATGCCTGCCCCTGGCACTCCGATGACAATCATTCCTAGATCTTGAAGTTCGAGCTGATCTCGAGCCAGCGATCATCCACTAGGCCGGGGAACAATCGTCAGCCAAGAACCAACCAGTGGATTTTCTAGTGATTGTCGCCGCCAGTGGCTGACGACACCCGTTGTCAGGCTTGGTCCGTGCCATATGGTCGCAATTTCGTAAGGTCTAAATGTGTTTGATAGGACGCTTTGCGGCCCACTTGCTGCTGGTCGAGTTCTGGACGACATTGGCAACGATGATTTGTGGCTTGTTCTCGGCTGTGCGGCGGTCACTCCACTAAGAGTGGGACACTGGCAACACAGATCAGCAAATGAGCAATCTCATCCGGAATCAGGTCACACAATCCATTCCATCGAATTGAAGATGGACATCAGAAAATGTCCTGATGAAGATAGATATTCCGAGCTATGACTCTAGGTGTTGTCTATATGGTGGATGAGATCGAGAGAAAACACGGAGAAAAAACAACGAGAAAGTGGCTGATTGTGCGTGGTCACGTGATTCATGGTCCGCAACCTTGAAGCCGTAATAGAGATGAGGCCTTGCAACAAAAGGGTCTTCATCTAAGTCAATTGCTTTGAATTGTAAGATATGTTGCCGTCAAGCCTTACTGGACCATCTTCCTCATATATGGATCCTATCATGCGGTAGTGTGCTATGTTCTAGCCACAGATTGTGATGCATATATATTTACTCCGTATACCGATGGGCGGGCAATATTTCTCACTGAGCATTCTCCATCCACTTATACTAAACAGCATCAACCATTATTGGAAGGAAAAAATTGATAACAAAGGCAGTGATGATACTGATATCCCTTACAAGTTCTTTACATAATTTTAACACCAAAAAAGGTGGACGCTAGACGAATGAGGGACTAGCAAGTAAGAGCATCGACCTTGAAATAGGCTGGTTGGAACAAGCCCATGTTAAAACAAGGGAACAATTAGATGCTGTCCTCTAGAAGATAAGTTGCAGCAGATAGGTAATAGAATCACACAACATATATCGTCGAGAAGTGTAAACTATATCGCGCATAGACAGTAGAGTCTACTGTTGTGGGGGCGCAACCAGAGAAATCTATCTGGTTGGTGGTTAAAGCCTCAAGCATGGACGACTCGATCAATAACCTCGCATCTTTCCATCAGAAAGAAAAACAAGGTTGCAGATAAGGTCCCGTTGCAGCTCAATGATTGGTTGGAATTTTTTTTGAACATCACGAAGAGGGATTTATTGACGTCTCAGGAAGCTTGAACTGGTATCTCAGCCACCACCGACACAGCTGTCGGCTAAAGAGCTATGGCCGTCGTTAATCGCGCAGCTTTCTATGCCACGAGACTGTCTCGCTGCTATACTCCTCATGGACAGATGTGCAGAGAACCACATGGTCTATAGACCCAGCCTGAGAGCTATAAAGAGAATGTAATCCTCATTCGACTCTGGAGGACCAATATCACGATCCTTGGTTTGCTTCCCCTGCCGCAACTTGCTCTGAGAAGATCTCTTTGGGCGAGAAATGGACCCAACTGAGCACAAGTCTGCCGATGAGGAAGTTACGCGCCTGCGATGGCAGGGTGAAGACGAAGAGTCGGGCAATCAGACAAGGGCCACTCGTCCTGAGCTAATCCGCACTGCTTCGGCTGCTTCCAGCTCGCATGTCTCTGTCCACAGTCGTCATAGGAGAACGATTGTCGACCCTTCAGTGTCGTTGCCAATCCACTATCGAACCATGTACCTATAACCTCTCCTGCTGAAATGTCTGATGGACGAAACTGTCTAATGCGGATAAAACAGCTCATTTGATATCGACGAAGCCAAGGAACGCGAAGAACGTGACAAAGCAAAAGCACAAACTGGCGTTGCAGCAGGTATGTAAACGCTCAAAACTGTTTGTCACTGCAGGAGGTGCACTATACTAACGAGAATCAATCTCAGATCTTTCCCATCTCGACTGGCATACCATCTCCGTCGAAGAGCTTCAGAAACGATGGCAAGTGGACATCTCGCAAGGTCTCTCCCCGAATCAGGTCCAGGAACGGCTCCATCAATACGGCAAAAATGCGCTCTCACCTTTGCCGCATCAATGGTTCTGGCAGATATTCGGCTACTTCTTCAAGGGATTCGGTGCCATTCTCCTGATAGGATGTATTCTAGTGTTTATTTCCTGGAAACCCCTCGGTCAACCGCCATCTCTGGCAAATCTTGCCCTAGCGATAGTGCTTCTTGCCGTCTTTTTCATTCAGGCAGCGTTCAACGCATGGCAGGACTGGTCCTCATCCCGAGTCATGGCATCCATTACGGCCATGCTACCAGAAAGCTGTCTGGTCATGCGTGGTGGTTCACTCGTCGTGGTGTCCGCTCCGGATATTGTGCCGGGTGATGTTGTGCATCTCAAGGCGGGCAATAAACTCCCAGCAGATATCCGTTTTGTCGAGGTCTCGAATGATGCATGCTTCGACCGATCGATACTCACCGGTTAGTGTCGTCTGGTCAGATGTGCCTCAGGTGTGTTTACTTACGAACGGCAGGCGAATCGCTTCCCATCAACGGGACGGTGGACTCGACAGATGAAAACTACCTCGAGACTCATAACGTCGGACTTCAAGGCACGCATTGCGTCTCGGGAAGTGCTACGGGCATTGTCGTGTCGACCGGAGACGCAACGGTGTTTGGTCGAATCGCAAAGCTCACAAGTGAGCCGAAGACGGGCTTGACAACCTTGGAGAGGGAAGTCTTACGATTTGTCGCTCTCATCGTGTTGACCATGCTGACCATGATTATCGTCATCATTGTTGTCTGGTAATGATCAATTGACCACCACGGCAAGACGTACCGATCGTTGACTTGTCAATAGGGCTACCTGGCTGCGACGAGATCACCCGGGCTGGATCAACGTTCCAACGCTGATAGTGGACTGCGTCAGCGTTGCCATCGCCTTTATCCCTGAAGGCTTGCCGATTGCTCTGACTGCCAACTTGACCATTACTGCCAATCTGATGAGCAAGAATAAGATTCTCTGCAAGTCGCTCAAGACAGTTGAGACCCTTGGCTCGGTGTCAGTGATCTGTTCCGATAAGACCGGTACTTTGACCAAGGTAATTATGCTTGCTAACCCATCGAATACTCCGATCCTGTCCTCAAGATTCTCCGCTGACCGTAAGCAGAACAGAATGTTCGTCACCGACTGTGCGGTTTCTATCTCCACGTTCACCTCGGACGGAGCGAGAGATGAAATGGTCCTCAAAGGAAAAGCCTCGGCGATTCATCAACTTCGTGCGGTTGCTGGTCTCTGCAACGCCGCCGAGTTTGACGCGGCCACCATGAATCTGCCCGTTCACGAGCGAAAGGTCATCGGTGATGCTACCGACCAGGCGATTCTACGATTCTCTGAAGGACTGGGCCCCGTCTCCGAGCTGCGTAGCATGTGGAAGAAGACATATGATCTTGCCTTCAACAGCAAGAACAAGTTTATGGTGCGCACGTTCGGTCTGGTGGACAGGGCAGGACTCGGCCACGCCATGTCGCCCGCTGAGTCGGCCCAATTTGGTCACGATGATACGTGAGTGATGTCTGACAACTCCACTTTCTGAGCTACTCTCACCACTTGGATAATTGCAGATTGCTTACAATCAAGGGCGCCCCGGACATCCTCATCGACCGCTGCACGCATGTCGTGAGTGTTGACGGCAGTGTGCAGGCTCTGAGCGCCAGTACGCTCACCCGACTGAAGCAGATTAAAGACCAATGGTCAAACGAAGGCAAACGCGTGATCCTGCTAGCCAGGAAAACTTTCTCAGCGGGCCAAATACAGAGTTCGCCCTTCTCCCACTTGTTCGAAGCCGAAGTGATGAACCAGATCAAGACTGGTCTTGTCTTAGTGGGCCTGGTCGGTATCGTTGATCCTCCTCGAGACGAGATTCCAGAGGTGGTCAGAACATTGAGGCGGGCAGGGATCAGAATCTTCATGGTAGGCGTCGCCTCAATCCCATTCATCTATAAGTCGGGCGATTAGCTGACGTGAGTGGTACCAGGTAACGGGTGACTTCGGCCTGACAGCTCTCGAGATCGCGCGGCAGTGCGGTATTGTTACTGCAGGAGTGCCTGTAGACGATGCAACGGCTCTGAAGAGATATCCCTCAGTCAATGACAAATTCAATGAGAAGGCCCGATCGCCTGCAATCAGCCTCAGCGGGCGTGAACTGATGGCTCTGAACGAACATCAGTGGGATCAACTCGGTCAGTACAAGGAAATCGTCTTCTGGAGAACCACCCCGGAGCAGAAACTGCGGATTGTCCGCGAGTTCCAAGCACGTGAGGAGATTGTAGGAATGACCGGTGACGGCGTGAACGACGCCCCGTCGCTCAAGGCGGCTGATATCGGCATCGCGCTGGGAAGCGGATCAGATATTGCCATTGAGGCGTCTGACATGGTTCTCCTGGATTCTTTCTCGGCTATTGTCGAGGCCGTGCAGTATGGACGGGTTGTTTTCGATAACTTGAAGAAGACAATCATCTACCTGCTTCCAGCTGGCTCCTGGTCCGAGTTCTGGCCCGTCATGACCAGTGTGGTTTTTGGTCTTCCGCAGGTTTTGTCCTCGTTTCTGATGATCATCATCTGGTATTTCTAATACGTTGCTCCCGTTATGGACGTTGACTAACCGATACAGCTGCTTCACCGACTGCGCGGCGGCCACTGTTCTGGCATACGAGGCTCCCGAAGCGGACGTGCTCCTTCGCCCGCCCCGTAAACCCAAGAAGGAACGGCTGGTAAACTGGAAGCTCATCCTCCAGGCATATGGAGTAATTGGCATGCTGGAGACTCTGACATCGTTTGCCATGGCGTACTGGTACCTGCAGCGCAATGGCATCCCATTTTCAGCTCTGTGGTTCAAGTTCGGCGCGGTCCCAGCCAACGTCGATCCTGACTGGTACACTGCGCGACTGAACGAGGCCAGTTCAGTGTATTTCATCAATTTGGTTGTAATGTATGCTGCACCCCGTAGCGCGTTTACGAGACCAGAAAGGCTAACGCTCACAGGCAATGGTTCAATCTGATGGCCATCCGAACCCGCCGATTGTCGATCTTCTCGCACCCACCCGCCTTCAACAAGAAAACACAAAACCTGCTCTTATTCCCGGCAATTCTGTTTGCCTTGGGGATCGCTGTATTTTGGCTCTATATTCCGCCCTTACAACGGGTCCTGGACACGACCAGTGTTCCAGCCGAGCACTACTTCCTGCCGGCGGCGTTTGGGATGGGAATCCTTGGATTGGACGAACTGCGCAAAGCCGCTGTGAGGAGATGGCCACATGGTGCTTTGGCCAAGATGGCTTGGTAGAGTCGAGCAAGCATTGCGTCGGTGACTGTTATCCCCTCCCACTGCCTGTCAGATGAAGATGCATACAAGCATGATCCCTTTACGGATTAGACTTTTGTGGGTCCATCATAATGGGAGATCTTCAACTTTAAATATGATCAAATAGTTGATTTCAAACAGTCGAGTCCTACAAACATGGATGCTGTTTTCAGATGTCAACGCTCGAAGAAGCAGCTGGCTCAGCACTGGGCCATTCTATTGCCGGTGCCCCCACAGCTTATTAGTCTAACGGAATCGCTTAATGGATTCCGTTTCTGATGGGGGATGCTTACTGTGTATATGATTTATTTCCTCCTTGAGACATGCGCATTAGCCAATCCAATCATCTGCTGGTATGCATATACCCATGTCATTGTGCCGTTCTTGACTAGACAGGGGCATATAAAAAAGACCACGTAAGCCACATGTGAACATGACTCGAGCCAGAGTACGTCAGATTAATAGCGTAATATCACTAGATAGACTATTCCGGTATGGCGTGATAGGCAGTAATATACTGTCAGATGTAACCTGAAGCAATACATAAGCCAACTATGTGATTTTTACATATCTCGTCTGTTAAACTTCTGATTGTATATTTACATCTCATCTGTTAATCTTCTTACTGTATATTCATAGCGACAAGCCATGCAGCCCAAATTTCGCGTAGAGGTCGTCAGTGACGACGACTTCCCCGAGCTGTACCGTGCCCTCTGGGAAGCCTTTGAGAATCCCTACCAGGGCATCGTCCGCTTATTCTTCCCCATCCACAACAATGATCGCGAAGGCAGTCTGAAGGCGTGCGTCAAGTCTCAACTGGAAGAGTACCACAAAGAGCAGCCGCATGTAACCTGGATCAAAGTCGTGGATACAGAAGCCAACAAGGTCGCCGCCGCGGCCAAATGGTACTTTTACCCCGAGAACCCCTTCGCGAAACAGGAGGGCCCGACCGTGGCGGACTGGTTTCCCGAGGGAATGACGAGGGAGTGGGCGACGCAGGCAGTCAGGCAGTTTGAGCATCCGCGGGAGAGCATGGCCCGACGACCCCATGCTTGTAAGTTTGCCAGTTAATCCGGGTATATGGGAGACTCTAATGATAAACCTCTAGTTCTGCACATTGCGTTTGCCCTCCCCGAGTATCGCGGAAAGGGTCTCAGCCATCTCTTCATGCGATGGGGCGTGGAAAAGGCCGACGCACTGGGCTTGGAAGCGTGGCTGGACGCCTCGGAGTTTGGAGCGCCCGTTTACAAGAAGTATGGCTTTCGAGAGGTTGTCTCCAATAGCGTGAAGCCGATTCCGACGCGCAGGTTGTCCGATGAGGAGCAAAAGGAATGGACACGCTGCGAGGAGATTTTCTTGCCCATCGATGAGAGAGTGATGTGGCGTCCTGTTTTAGGCAAATATGTCGAGGGAGAGACGCCATTGGCACGGCTCGATGAGACGGACCAGGTCTAGGAGGCAAGCGAATTGGAATGTGTCAAATAAATATCATAGATGCGCCTCGTTTAAGTTACATGCCTTTTCAAATCTGTCCAGCATCACGGCGGAACAAATGCATTGCTTTCGATAGCCCCATTCCGAATCTGTCTACCGAGGGACTGTCTCAACAATTGGGCCTTCATAAACATGACGCGCGCGGAGGACATAGTAGACGACGCTCAGGAGAATCACACTGACGGTACCCACCGAGCTGAAGTTCATCGTCTGCACTGTCACGTCGCTGAAGGTGGGCCACATGCTGAAGAAGATAGCAATGAGACAGTAGATAATAGCAAAGACATTGATCATAATTCCCCAGACACCAGGAACGCGGAAGGGACCCCAGACTAGTCTGGCTCCGATGGTGTTCACGGTCTCGTCAGCGCCAGCAGTCAGCGAGATGGCACCAGTCATACGTCTCCAGAGGAGAAGGACGGCGACCATGATGTAGGAGAGGAACAAGCCGGTAATGGACATGGCACAGAGGTCATTGAAGGCGACAGCTGATCCAATGGGGATCAACGCCAACAGGACCGACACAACGGTGGTGACTGCAACAGACCATACGGGAATAGCGGTAGTCGGAGAGACCTAGACGAGCATATTAGCGCGAGTGATGGCTCTGTAAAGAAGGACAACGCACCCGACTCCATAGTCTCCAACCGGGAACACCACGATCGCGCGAGAATGACCAAAACTGACGAGAAGTCGCAGCCATCATGCCGGTGGCCGAACAGATACAGACGACAATGACGATGGAGACCATGGCGGCCGCACCTCCGAGGGAGCCAGTTCCCTTGTAGAAGATGTGCATGAAAGGGTATCCCGTGGGAGACTCGAGGGCTTCATTGATGTCTCCCAAGCAGAAGAGAAGAGCGAGGAGCATTCCAAATCCCAAAGAACCGTTGATCAGCACGCTGAGGAGGATAGAGCGAGGTACCACCACGGGAGCATTTTGGATCTCCTCCGACATCTACAGATATGAGGAGCCGGCTTTTCATGAGAGATGAGTGGTAGACTTACGTGCACTGCGGCATCACCTCCCACAAAGGCAAACACAGAGCCGATCAAGCCAACAAAGAACGACAGCCCCTGGGTCGGCCAGCCACCTTGATTGATAAACTCGGTGAAGACGTCCTTGGCGGAGCCAATGTCCGCCAACGAGACGAGCGGGATGAGGATGGCGAAGAAGCCGAGAATGTGAACCACAAGAATAAGTCCCTCAAACTTGGGAAGGACATTGCGACCGACCACGTTGATACTGACGGCGAAGGCGACGATGGCCCAGAAGTACAAGGTAGGATGCCATGATTGGGGGTGGTAGTTGGGACGCGTGAGGACGGCCACACCTTGGACCATAGTACCGCAGAGATAGCACGCTGTGGCAAAGGTGGCCTGCCATCCAATGACGGTGAGCCATCCGGACATGTAACTGAGGAATTTCACAGTCGATCGCGGGGCCAACATGGAGATCCAATGGTATTGTCCACCGGATGTCGGAGCCCTAAGTGGTCGTCAGCAACCGCGTTCGGTATGAGATACATCATCTGACCAAACATACATGGATGCCAATTCAGAGAGGACGACAAACATGCAGGCAGTGCCTGCCCAGACAAAGAGGAAACCATAAACAGCTCCAGCTGGACCACCACTGTCGTTCTTTGTCAGTGTTGGAGGCAATCAGATCGACAGGGGAGCGTACTTGGTTAGCGGCTGGAGGAACAGTCTGTCGAGCGTGTATTAGCAGAATCCCTCGGGATTGCTTATCAGATGGATGCATACACTGTAAATCCTTCCCAGGTCACTAGAATCGTACAGCTGAAGCCAAGCATGGAAAGCATTCCAAAATTGCGCTGCAACGGTTGCGCGTCAGTGACGAGTCACAAATTTTGTGTGACTGATCGAGAATCAGATCAACTCACCTTCAAAACAGGTCTTTTCCCCAGACGAGCCAGATGGATTTCATCAATGTCTTTGCTGGAGAGTGAGCCGCCGAGCTCTTGAGGACTCGACGGCTCCAGAGTCTTCATCTCGTGCGTCAACATTTCACAGGAGATTGACTGACTCTCACGAGGAGCTTGAGATAATAGAGAAGATTGTATCTGAGAATGCAAAACTCGATTCCCCAGACGAGGTACAATATAAAAGAAGGAGACGGCGGGGGAATGAAAAATCAGAGTCCGGTCTGGTCGCTCAAGGACTTGACTTGGCCACTTCGGCTAGTTCCTGCTAGATGAAGCGACGAATGTAATTCTACTGTTTTAAGAAGGTCGTAGAGTAGTGAGTTACTGAATGGCATGGATGTAATTCACTAATGCATTGCCGGTTCAAGTCCAAGGCACCGCATCCACCATACAATTCGGTTATAAATTAGCGGCTTGCCAGTCCCAGATCCGAAACAAAAGAATGAAACAATGCTACGTATGCGATAGTTACCGAGGATGGAATGGAATGCGCTTGGTCGGTACCAGCCGATCTGCTTCACAACCCTTGTGGGAGGCACCCTGTATGTAGACTACTCTCTCCTGTACAAGTGTAACCCATGAGTGACCTCCCCTCTCTGGGACTTCTGACTTTACGACTGAGAGAATTAACGATGCGCAACGTGTCTGCGTATCGTTGCATTCATTTGTCACTTCCCTGCCGACGTTTTGATACGCCACAGCTTGGCGCCGCAGGGATGGTGATGACAGGTACAGTCTGTGGACATCAAAAGGAATCGGAGAAACGTCTCGATTGGAGTTAGACTTATCCTCCTAAATTGAAAACAATTTGACCATTTCGTGCGGACAATATCACTGCCAATGCTAACTGCTGAAGTGGCATCGTATCCTTGCAAGGGGCGTCTTTAGTGGTGACCTCTAGCCATGGATAGACAGGAGTCTGCATATATATCCCTGTTTCTTGGTAATTGAATAATTCCGAGACAAGAAGGTCCAAAGTCCCATTATAATTTGGGGCCAAGAGTGTAGACAGCACAATTCTCTACGCAAGAATCCTATGGAGGACGGTGTGCTGGTCCACGGCGATCAAGGGTGTTCCACTTCCCGTTGATCCTCGCCACCTTAATTACGATTGCACTGATCTACCCTCTATTTTATGTATCTACGGAAAATGGAGGCAACCACCGAATATAACCTCCTTCACAACTAGACCGTTAGACGTGGGCCCGGAAGAGAAGCCTGTTGATCCGGTCAGGCCCAGCCGAGTTTTAGCGGGACGCCAGGATCAGTGCCTGTCTCAGAAACAACACGGCACAGGCCTTGGCCTTATTCTGCTGGTGTAACCCTGTCTAGGATATAGACAGACTAGATCAGAATTGTTTAGGCATGGTGCAGTGCAGTTCCTCGACAACTGCAGCAATCCAGTGGCGTAATCTTCATCACACTCTACTGGTGCAGTCATGTCAATTAATCTCGTCTACTTGATATCCCGAGTCCATCTCTCTGCGTTTATTCGTCGCTTCTCTCGCCATGCGAGACCATTTTGGACTGAAGAATCAGGCAATTGATGCAGAATCCACTTCATCTTATTGCGCATCACCAGGTTTCACATCAGGCAGCTCGTTTCTTTGCGCAAATCCACCCAGGCAATTAATAGCACAAGTCCTCCTCTTTAGTCAATGTCAATCTGCGACATTGCTCATTTGATCGAGACGCATTCTTGACTTTCATAGGACAAAAGACCCTAGGCCAGAAATCCCATCACAGTTCCATATGCATAGGGACCACCAGTCACCACATGCCAGCCGAAGCCTAGCCCGTAAAATGATATGAATCCCACCGCACAGAATGATGGATACCTTTTGTGCCGCGGAGAGCAATCGAAAATGGCTGACTGCCCCTGTTCGGAAGATGCAGCCGAGAAATCCTTCTGCGTGGGGGATTGCGCGAGGTTCCCTGGCCATGGCCTCGGTCTTATACGCGCCCTGCACTCCTTTACTTCAGTTTGACGGTCGAGTCTGTCTCTTTTCTGCGTCTTTTGGGCAAATATGCTCTCTGTCATGTCCTAGGTTCGTGTTCATGATCTCCCATTCAGCCTGCTGGTCACCCCGCCATCATGACCAGGTATTCCCCGGATAGTGAGGCGCCAGCGGTCATCGTCTTGACTTTGTTCTTGATGGTGACTTCCGTCCTGGGCTCGCTGGCAAGACTCGGGACGAAATGGTGGAAGTTTGGCAGTCTCTTTCTGGATGACTACTACATACTCCTTGCCCTGGTGGGTAAAAGCGCAGAGATACGCTGTTCCAGAGTCTGACTGGTGTAGCTCATGTCAATCGCTCAATCAGTGGCCGTTTCAATGGCCGTCAAGAATGGTTATGGAGACCATTTGACATCGCTGGACGACTCAAGAGTTGATAGTATCATGAAGGTATGTCTCAGTGTATCAGATTGCAAGGCGTGCTAGTAATTCATGTCCCTGGCTCCTAGTCGCAATACGTCGCTACCTTCTTTTACATTCTCGCCATCGGCTTCTCTCAGCTCGCCTTTCTCTGCTTTGTCCAACACCTGACACCAACTTCTCGGAACCGGGTAGTGTTTCTCGCTCTGCAGATCATCATCGCAGTCTGGGCAATATCGGCGGTCTTTGCATCCGCGTTCCAGTGTCATCCACATCAATGGGACTATCTTCATGGTAGTTGCTACGACCGAGTAGGAGATCCAGGCTGGTACACAGATTGTGCAATGGCTAAATCTCTAGCATAGAAAGCATTCTTCATCTACCTTGGGGTTTCGAACATCTTCACCGACATGGCAATAATTGCGCAGGCTGTCCAGGTGATCGCCATTGTACAGACAACCTGGAAGAGAAAAGCCAATATCATCGCTGTATTTCTGTTTCGTGTCATGTAAGTGTTTCTTTTGCGAATCATAAACGAGCCTGACTGATGGATCAGTGTCCCTGGAGCATTGATGGCTCAAGTCTATTTCATACACAGCACCATTGACTCATCTGATGCCACCTCCGAGACCTGGTCGGTCACTGTTACCTCCCAGTTGGTGCAGTGCCTGAGCATTGTGACGGCCAGCGCACCGCAGTTCATCCCCTTCCTCAAGCAACTCCAATCAACTGGCATGAGACTCGACGGTATGACTCGCTACACGCTTTCTAGCCATCATAAATCGGCCCGCAGCAGGTACTACCTCTCCACCGACCGAAGACGCACCGGCAATGAGTCCACCCATGAACTCGATAATATTCCTTTGGCAACAACCAAAACGGTGGTGACATCGAATGTGAATGGTCCAGAAGACGACCATGATAATGAGAGTCAGTCAAGCCAGACAGGCATTATCCGTGAGACTCGGACATGGACGGTGACAGAGGAGCATACATGTCTGCCCGGTCACAACGGATGATCTACAGGAGAGGTGATGTCCGCTTCCATTCACTTGATAATATTCCTTTGTATTGTCTCTGTACAGTAGATGTCACGAATATAAAATTTCTTCTGTCTTGGTATGACATGTAACTTCTACAAGTCTGCATGAAATTCTTTGTATGAATATGACATATCAGAAGGGTCACTGCACTAATGATACCAGATTATCAGACCTTCAATCTATGCAACAAAAGTCTTAGAATCCAACTAGGACTTCCATTCTGTCTTTCCAGTGACCGGAGAGAATCGTCGATCTGATCCATCAGAGCTGACAGCGTCTTTTCCGTGTCCTCCATACTACCAGCCTCGCGGATATGAAGAAGTGCACACTCTTTCAGGAGTTGTCCAGCCCTCCAGTTATCCGAGATTGTTGCAGGATTCCTCGCAACTGGAGGTTTTTTGGCCGTGAAGACAGAGCATGAATCATGGGGAATGAGAATTTTCCTTCATCAAGGTCTTCGCAGAAGCCTTTCTGGCCAGTATACTATACAGCAAGAGTCAGTCTCTCTCGGCTCAAATCGACAGTAAAAGAATGAACGTACCTCCTCTGTCAGGTTCTTATAGTCATCTCGGATCTGAAAATATTCGCCAAGCTGACCAGCCAAGGACTGAAGTGACGTATGCAGACTGCAGGATATCGGGCTTAGAAGTATATCCATCACATGAACGAGGCTAAGGGTGCATACCTGTGGTTTGAAATGGGGCCTTTTGTGCCATCAACCGGGCGATCAATCGGAACAGACCTCCGGTTTCTGTCAATGAATACAATCAGCCCGAGCGTCATCGTCAATAATGATGTGTGGCTATATATTGGCAGGAAATGATTGATTCGAAGAATGTGCAGAGCAAGGACGGGTTTCTGTCATTTGATGAAGTCAAATGCTGGCCATGGTATGCTGGATGACTCTGGATCTTCAAATGACTGTTGAAACATGATTTTCAAGGGCCTCGGGGCGTGATATATGTGCAGATACTCTTCCCGATCCGGCATGATGTTATCGATGTTACACAAAGAGCGATCCTAGACGCATTCGGAGCCTGCCCATTCAGCCAACTCCTTGCAGCTGTTGTTAATATTAATGGACTCATCCTCCAGCAGTCAACCTTGGTCGACAGTATCAAAATAAAATTACCATCGAGATGGCTGCGCACGAGACAGCAATATTGGCCCAGTTCTCCCGGCTGTGTGTCGAGAAGGGTCTATTGCAGGGCTGCGACGATGTGAAAGAGGGCGATCGCCTGGATGGGGTCGCCGACGAGACAACTCTGCGGTAAGGGACCGCTCCATCGCTGAATTATAGAGGGAATTAGATCGAACTAAATAGGCGTTTTCTGCAGGCCAGACGAATGGACCTCCCGAGCGCCCTTGGCCAGTTTGAAGAAGCAACCCAGTTCCGCCGTGAGAAGGATGCGCTCCGGGTATATGACCGGATCAGTGTTGACGATTTTGAAAACACTCGCAAACTGGTAGGAAATCCGTAGTTCTGCTCATATGTCGCAACTGATGGCCTACCACATAGTATCCGCACTGGACGGGTCGTCGAGACAACCAGGGATCGCCCATCGTAATGATTGAAACAGTTCATCTGGACCAAAAGGCGATTACGCACTGGCATCAGACACGACAGCTGTCCGGCCGGGGCAGTTCACCGGACATGGAGCAGCGAGCTCTAGTGCATTTCGATTATCTGACTCGGTTTGTCTTTCCACTGTGCTGCGCATTGCGAGACCGACCGCTGCCATCGGAGCCGGTGACAAAGGCGATCTATCTGGTCGATGGATCCTCTATCTGTCTGCGCCAGGCCTGGAATCTCCGAGATTTTTCGCAGGATGTTAGCTGGATCTTAGCCACTTGCTATCCAGAAACAATCGATCGGGTGTTCGTAAGTGAGAAAGACATTGGACCATGAGCCTTCTGACTGACTTGCGTACAGCTCTGCAATCCTCCGTCGTACTTCGCCAAGATCTGGAGTATGCTGAAGAAGTTTATCGACCCGGTGACTGCAGAGAAGATTGTCATGTTGGACTCAGCGGAAGTCTATGGCACCCTCAACAAGTACATCCATCATGACGATATTCCCGTCCAGTTTGGGGGCGCATTCGAGTTTACCCACGGGATGCTTCCGGACTTGTGTCCCGTTACTCGTCAAACTTTACGCTTGTCCCCTCCGTTGAATGGGACGTTGCCTCCGGGCCCGATCAAGTGGACGGAGCATGCTCGTGGCCAGATAAAAGCAGTGGCTACTGGAACGGTTGATGGGGTAGAGAGGGGATTGGATGTTGCCACGTTGGACATTGAGGAAGAGAAATGAGAACATTCAAATAGCATTTCTATATCTACCTGACAGTAAGGCTATCATTGACAATCTTATCAAACTTCGCTGTCATCCAACGCGTAAAACTCCAATTCCGCAATCATTGTCTTCGCAGGAATGGTGATCGCGATAGGGAATCCACCGTAGTCCGGGTCTTCGTTGGGCATGATAGCGAACTGGCCGCTGCGTGTTTCGTCTCCATTGAGCACGCGCCGAGTCCGGAGCTCCCCTGTCTCTTTGTTCACCACGACCTTCTCTTCGAACCGGAGGATCCCTGTATACGCAGCGGTCGGAGACAAGGAGGTTGCGCGGACCTGAAACCCCCACCCGATCAAGAGCAATTTGCCTTCTCCACGATGGATGACCATGCCACAGCCGGGACCTGGCTTGCCAAGGACGAAAGCGCGCTCGATGGTAATCTCATAACCCCCGTATTGCCGCGTAACTGGTTTGGAGGGATCGGAGCCGTCGGCCGCCAGCTCGTCGAAGAAGAATCCCACCGACGATCCAGGGCGTTGCTGTGCCTCCAGCACTATCTGGGAAACCGATTCTAGTAGGGCATAATGCTTTATGTATGGATTTTGTTCGGGCTCCAGCGTATCGAGAGCAAACGGAGAGACACCAAGGGCCCGGTAAGAGCCAATTGCGGCCCAGCTGCGGCGGGCCCCATACTCGTCTCGGCGTTGTTCGGGAATGAACAAGGGCTGGCCGCGATGGCAGTACTTGGAGCAGCAGCTTTCATAATCATTCAGATAGATATCGGGAGTGAAAAAGTCTACAGATGGCGCAAACCGCTGCCAGATGTCCAGGACGTTTGTTGTGCAGCCACCGGAAGGATAATCGCCTGGCATGCCGCCGCCACCAACGATAACCGGGGAGTCATTATCACTGTCTTCTCCAGCATAGTTTTGCCACGCGTTTGCATACAAGGGAAGCGGGTACTCTTCTCGGCCTGCTGCGGCGACCTGGTTGACATATAAGGCGTAGTGGTAGGCCATGAAGAGCTCGTCGGTGTGTGGCCCTTTGCCAAACACTCCCGCCCAGGACCCTTGACGGTTGGTCTGGGCTTTGAAGCGAACCAAGTTGCGTTTGAGGTCTCGGTGAAGAGAGTCCCAGTCGTTGGCGAGGAAGTTGAGGAGATCATCGGGAACTGGTTTGGAGAATCGCTCCTCTGCCGCAACGGAGCCGTCGCGAGAGTCACCCAGTAAACCAGTTTCGTTCTCGACCTGGACCATGATGACGGTTGAGTGATTTTGGTCAAATTCCTTCAGGTGGCGCATCAACTGCTTAAAGGCCCTGGCGTCGCACTTCTGAGCTTCCTCATGAAATATTGACAGGATCTCGGTGGTCTGTAGGATACCTCCTGCCTTTCGCAATTTCATCCGGGGGAAGCGCTTGGGGTTCGTCTTGACCCACGCGGGAGCGTACGTTGACATTCCTGAGGCGATTATTAGCATGTTCATCGAACTACAGGGCATGAGTAATTGGTATCGATGGTGGTGGAAGGCTACCATTTTTGTAGGAACCGAACCACAGTAATACAAGATGAAGTCCGCGCTTTCGAGCTTCCAGAATAATCTTGTCTAGCTCCTTGAAGTCGAATTGGCCTTCTACGGGCTCAATCATCTCCCAAGTGACGCATCCTAGCACAGTGTTGACATGAGACTCTACTAGATTCGGCCAGACTGTGTCCATGTGCTCGGCCGAGGTAAGCGACGAGTTTTGCAGCTCTGCACCCAATATCAGAAATGGGCCACCGTTAACGATCAGCTGCTTTCCACCCTCGATGGAGCGGAGATGAGGGATCTCGACGTTTCGTGAAGCCATGGTGGAAGAGTAACAGGATGTTAAGGGTCACTTGGCTAGCTTTGATGGCGACTTCAAGGTCCGAGGTCGACTGAAGGGCAGCCTAAAGCTTGAGAACAACCTCTTTATATCTCATCTGGATCACAAATCCCTAGACATCCCGCCGGGAAAGTACTGCAAAAGGTACCGACTGTCTCAGTACGTGTCTCACAGTTGATGCCAGGTTTGGCAATTCTCCATTGGCTGAAATCCCGTGAGACTGCATTCTGCGCAACACATTTCTGGTCCTCTTCAAAGGTTGAGAAGAGTCATGGGGTCGAGGCCCCTCTGGTTCTCATGCTTCACTTCCGGCTAAATACGGTAATATCAATCGAATCTGGGCACTTGCGGGGTTTCGAAACTGAATTGTTCCTATTGGTCAGTGTAAATCATAGGACTCTTCAGTCTCAAAATACAACCAATAGGAGTATCCGTAACTAGACTGGCTTACCCAACCCACCAATCCACACCCAACCCACCCAAACCACGCTATGGGTGGATAAGGGTTGGCCCTAATCCAACCCATGTGGGTGTGGGTGGTCTATACCTAACCCATGTGGTGTGGATAAACCATGTGGGTTCACATAACCAGCAGAATTATAGATTACCTATATTATCTACAAGATTTTCTTAATAAGAGATCCTTCCGCCTACTAAAAGTAGTATAGTTTAAAATCATGTGCTAGTTATAGATAAAATAGGTTGCCCACAACCCAACCCACATGGATTAGAGGGTGGATAACTAGTATCATGGGTTGACCCAAACCCACATGGGTTGGGTTGAACCCCCCGTGGATCAACCCATACCCACCCCACAGCCAGTCTATCCGTAACCATCCACTATGGATCGATCAGACGATTATCGAGATATCCTCTCCCAGATTTTCAGAGACTTGAGCTTTACAGCACCACAGGAATGGTCATCACGAGTCACTGTTAAACGACTTGAGGCCATGACACCCTGCCAAGCCTGTATGTGGCCCACTATGTGCTTGTACCCTGGTTGAATATAAGCAGCCATGCCAGTGATTCAATTTGACGGTGTCTGGCACTCTGGCTCTTCCAGAAGCCCTCGCTGGTTGTGCGGCAAAGATCGAAGATGAGTCCTTCAAGCACGGAGATGCCGCTTTAAGATAATGCAAAAGATGAGCTGGTGAAGTAGGAGACACATTTAGCAGCATCTTAAGTCTACTAGGAGGCTCAACCAAAGGTAAGAAAGGTAAACTAGACACCATCTTGCAGGCTAGGATGGGCACAGCTGTGCTAGACTTCGCCGAGGCATCACAGCAGTTTCAGAGTCACGCACCAGGAGGGTAGCCTAATACTAGGAGCGGTAATTAGGCCACGGCAGGCCTTAACAAGGCTCTAAGTTTGTTTTTAGGAAGTGGAATACTCCATATGTATGTACTTGGATAATAGTTGTGGTAGCCTGCATATCACTTTGTTGCAAGAGGTCAGGGTAAATGAGATCAACCAACCAACCAAGTACCGTGGCATCTTTATTGACACCTGTTCCAAAAACCACATTCTGAAGTCTGAAACTGATCATTGGAATGCTTTCTATGGAGATGTACAAGAAACCACAGCCGGCATTGGTTTCCTACATAAGTCTGATTGGTCAAAAAGCCATCGGTTATCTAATATCGATCTTTGAAAAAGATTCCCGCAATAAACGATGTCCCAGGACTTACTACGTGATCCCTCAATTTAAAGCGAAGCCAGGTGATCATACAAAAAGATTTGCTCCAGGTTGTCATGCTTTAGGTGAACATATGCTTAGCACCTCTGCTGAAGTAAAAAAAGCTAAAATTCATTTAGACCTGCATGACGGATTGATCATAATAGCACTAGAGTACAATGACCTCCACCCCATCCCTTAAATAAGTTAGGACGGCGTGACCACATGGTATTTAAAAACTCTTTCGCCAGTCCTTGTTAACCAATTGCAAATTTTGCCCACAAGGCCGGGATTAATTGTGAGAATTTCCAAAGCAAATAACTTTTCATCGAGCACCACAAATCTCTCGAGGTCGAACTGAACGGAGCCTGTAGGGTGTTCAGTGTTAACATATAGCGAGGTATTGCTATCTGGCTTTCCACAGATATTAAGTCCAGCAGAGCTCTGAAAGGGCCGTGTCTCCTCCCCTATTTCCAGATATGAGTATGTAGAAGTCACCAAGTACGCTCTGCCCTGGTCCTTCAGAAGCCGGCACAGCTTAGCTTGGTAGCTCCCTGCTTCATCATTCAAGCACTCAAATATCTTAGCGTGTCTTCTCACTTTGCGGATGATCACCATCACTTCCTTTTTGTGTCTTTCTAAATGATCACGGTGGCTTGTAGTAAGGTAGTGTTCATCCCCGTTAACAACTTCCACTGCTACAGTCCGTTGATATTCGTCGATTAAATTTTTCTTTTTCTGTTCCAGCTTCGCTTGGAAAGATCTCATTTCAAGGTTGTGTTCGTTGTGTCCAGCGCAATTTCCCTGTATCGTTCTCTTTAGGTTGTTTGCTATAATGCCGGGAAGATCGTTAATCTCGCTAAGAAGATTAGCACTCTTTGATATCCTATCTACATCGCCCACCACTGAATTAGCAAAGTAACTAGAATGCAAGTCCTCCCATTCGAAAAGCTCGTCTAGGAGCTCTTCCAAATACGTATGGAAGTTCAAAATTGCAGTAGCCATAGACTCAGTCTTCTGCACTTTTGCCGCTGTCATTATAGCGGAGTGAATGCATCTTCGGTATACTCCTTGAAGATGCTGAGCTATGAACTGCGAGTTGTCCTGGGTAATCTCATTAAACTTCTCCGGCGCTGATGTGGACGATGTTTTAATTCGCTGTAACATTGCTTTGGTTTCACGACGGAACATCTCAAATTCTTCATCAATATCCGCGTGATTTGATATGGTTTGCTTTACAGCTGGAATGTTGCACTGAAGAAAATTCTGGTTGAAAGCACAATCCAGCCGTAATATTGCATTTTGAACACCAGTAATCACATCTTGCAGCTTGTTAAGGAACAGATGCTGATCGTAAGGCGGCTGAATATTATTTAGCAGGTTGTGATTGAAACCACCCTTTCTGATATCCTTTTGCACATTCTCAATTTGATTCTGTAACAACCTCACAATCTCTTTCTCATACATGTGTAACTTTAAATGCATGAGATTGTCTAGGTTCGAAAATTTTGGCATATTCGACACGCTTGGATCAGGCCCCGAAAGTCCCCGCACCAAGGCCTCTTGGATCCCAAGGGTGTGCTTATCGTTCATGTTGGCCGAGATATCGCAGTTGGTGCACCTGATTTCTTCCATGGAACTTTGTAGATCTCGTTCAATCTCATTCTGTAGGTGTTTAAGATACGGATGTTGCGCGTCGGAGATTATGTGGTCAGTTGGAGAGTATGGGTTGCTAGTAATGTGGCCAAGCAATTCTTGAATCTCCTTCCCCTTTAAAGGAGAACTAAGATGAATCAACTGAGGCTTTTTCTTGAGTTTTCGAGTCATGATGGCCGGTTAGCCTATAACTTGTCAATTACAGACAAGTACGATGTAGCGGGCAATATATTTATTTCATCTTCTGTGGAGACGGACAAGAAACAGATAACTCTCCTTATAACTTGAGTCATAATGACGGAAGGTATGCTATGGGTGTCAGACAACTACACTTGATATCATGGAGCTGGTATGTGGTTACACAAACAAGATCATTGTTACGTAGAGATGTCCAATACAGTTAATTGACTTTTGATATACATATAACCTGTATCATGTGCCCAATGTTCTAGATTGCATCTATTTTAACTATGATTTCACCATGACTTCCGTCATAATTTCTAGAGTCCGTTGATAACTAGACCGGCTTGGCTACAACCAGAAGGTAATGTAAAAGTCCCTAAGATCTTCAGAAGCCAGCATAAAGGGAGATCTAGTCCTCAGAAGCATTTGTAGGATCTATCACCAGTCGCACACATCCCGAGGATTATAACACCTCTCATAATATCAGGGTCGAAGAGGAAATTCCTTATGGCCTTCCGGCTAAGGTCAAACTGGTTTGGGACCCATGGAGATCGTGACGACAGCATCCCAATATATATACAAGCACAAAAGAAACTCTTCCAACATGGCCGTTCCAATATCTCTGGCTGCGCCGCAACATACCGAGAGTATGTCTCTCAACTAGCTGGCCAACGGCCAGGACTATCATATCTTGACTCATATCTCCATGATCCCCGTTATCTTGAGAGAACATTCTTCCCAATAACCATGTTTGTGTTCAATGGAAGCGAGGACGAACCGCAATTCCAGCGGGAGACATTCCTGAATCTGGAGACCTTTCTCGACAGGCTTGATGATAACGCCTTCAATAAACTGATCATTTTGGAAGATCCAACTCCGAATATGGTCGCAGAACTTGGGGGCAAGCTTGAGATAGATCCACAATTTTGGGCAGATTTCCTTGTGGGCCCTTCTTGGTTTGGCCCGACAGGGACACTACTAATTGGCCCTGGGGAACCTCAAATTCCATACAGAGATGACAGTCTATTTGAGCAGCTTTGGCCTCTACCAACAGCTGCCAAAGATCAGGATCACATGGCTATTCGATTCTTCGCCCACAGAGAAATCAACAACAACAGCAATGAGAGCCTGCTGTCGAGGATCTATCCTCTGGCTAAGAATGCCGACCCTGGTCCTCAGAACTGTGCCCAGTCAATTGGAGTGCGCAACAATCTCAATATCTGGCACAACTCTCACACCCCTCAAATTCGGCGACGCGGAAGCACGCCGTGGATCGGTTAGTAACTCAGGTCAAGAATACAGACCAAGAAGGTATCTAAACACGTTCTTCGTCGCAGGAGTAATTGCAATGCAACATCAAAGCCGCAGAATGCCAAAGAATGACAGAAAACATTCACATATTTTCAGGGACTACCATCGACTACCAAAATTATCCGTTGAAATGAACATGCATATCCTTGAGTTGAAAGGGAACTGGGAGGGCCGACTACAACGAGGCCCTAGGTTTAATTACTCATTCAAGGAGATCTTCTGTCACCATCTCAGTCAGCGGCTTGAGGATCCTGATTTTCTTACTATCGCCCTACGTACTCCTACTACGCTATTTGTTGACTTATTTCGATTGATTGGCTGTTTCTGGGTTGCCGAGTTAGAAGCCAAAAACTTATTTTTGTCGTGGATGGAAATGTACTATCACAACCAATTGACAGCGAGGCGACGACAATTCTTATGGGCAAGCCTTTTAGTTCCCAATCCAAGAAGCAGTCTCTCGGAAAAACTCGAAGCAGACCTAATAAGGCTGCACGGCGATATCATTGAGATTGGTCCTTACCATCGTTTTATCCGTGAGACCAAAGGGTACTGTGAAGCCCTGTCGCAAAACGGAACGATTCATATGTACCAGGATATAACTGGTGACTTCAAATACCTCGATGAAGCAACTACTATTCTGGATGAACGGATTAAGAGGGTACGGGACTTTCTGCATTCAATCAGCGAAGACTGCGAGAAAGAAAGATCGCGGTATAGAAATAAGTTGATTCTTATTATAACGCTTTGGACGTTCCTAAATTCCCCGGTTTCCTTGACATCTTCGATTGTGAACTTAAGGAACAGCTCTCAAACGGCCACAGTTGGAACTGTCACTCTATTCTGGAGAGTGGTGGTCTTTGTTGGCGGATCTGCTGTACTGCTCCTTTGTGTCCTGCTTTGCGCGACAGAATTCTCCAATTGGAAGGCTCGGGAAGCTAGCAGTATTCAATTAAAAGACGCTCGAATCCCTGAGTAGGTTGAAAAAAAAAAAAAAAAAATTCTATTTCTGCTTACTTGTGAGACCCCTCGCAGACTATGAACTCTGATATGACTGTCACTATAGCATGTTGTGATTCAGAGGATGGATGATTGTTGTTATTCACATCTGAAAACATAAGGGTTTATATACAAGTTGAATATCAGATTTATTGGTACATAATCTAGTCTGATTCAATACGGAATAAATTCCGTTTCTAATATTCTCTTCTCAAAAGACTGGTCCATATGTGTTATTTTTTATCCTTAAAAAACACTCTCACCTATCTCCACAGATGTCAGTTGCCGACAGGTTATAGACCCGGATTGAGCCAGAGTCTAAGTGAAAGTAGGAGTGTAGTGGGCAATCCGTAGTTTGATTATCAGCAGTGTATCTCTCCAGGGAATTGACACAAGAGGAGTTGCTCTCCTGTGTTATGGATTAATACTTGGTTAAGTAGATAACATAGCTTGTATACCCATTTCTAACATTCTGATGGAGAACCAAAGCATTAGCTCTGCCCTCACTCCTGTCAGGCTGCAGTTGCAAGCTATTTGCTTGCTATACTGCTGTTTATGCATCCCCTATATAGGTGCATTTGTTGCATATGTAGCCCTAAATCTGATCAAAGTGAATGCCACAAGAACCTTAAAAGAGTAGATCAGAGATAACAAGACTACCAAAGGGATGGAAGGATCATCCAGTCCTGTGGACCCTCCATCAGTTCTTGTACCTTAGTTGACAAATAAAATTAATCCTATAAGAATGAGGGAGCTTTGTTTATCTGAACCGAGAAATGATCATGAATATGATGAGCATTAAATACAAAATAAGGTATGTAGTACATGTTCACCATGAAAACCTACCTCTAGATCCTAGGCATGGTGCAGATTTGCTAGCCAACACCTTCTGTCTCTTTTCCTTAGTTATTTGTGCCTAATAGTCTCAATGCTGAATTATATCAACATCCTCCTGTCTTTCTATAGATAAATACATGTTCCTAGCTATGTCTAGTCTAGAGTTGCATATCCAAACTGCTAAAATTGAATCTAACCCTCACTGAACTTGCAGTGGTTTGGATTTAGTCCCTAGCCTAGGGAATCACACTAGTTTTAGTTTCTGTAAGGATTCGGAACATCCTTTGTTCTTTGTATATAGACTTTATGAAGATGAGCCTAAGGGCTTACTCCACAAAGTGGTCACATAATAGAGTATGTGACCCACAGAACATATTTACCCTTTGCAGGAGCTGACCCCTTAGAGGTTAGTAATAATCTATATTTTAAGGTATATATATATTCTTATAGCTATTATTCCTTTATACTAGTTTATAAACCTATATTATAGATCCTAGATTCTTATATTTTATTACTTAAAACCTAGAGCTAGTCTATTAGAATAAATAGCATTAAAGAAATTAGTAGCTAGTTAGGTCTTATAGGGAATCCTTATCTATAAGATAGTAGATAGTAAGGAAATAGTATAGGAAAGTATTCACCCTATTATAAAGAAGAAGGAAGTTATTATAGTAAAAGTAGAGGATAATCTACTTATAGATAATAAAGAAATAAGAGAGCCTATAACTAAAGCCTTTAAGATAAAGAAGGCTATCTATAAGCTTAAGATTCTAAAGAAACTTTAAGATCTATATAAATAGCTAGGGATTATCCCTTCTTATAAATATCTATAAAGTAATTCTAGATTACCTCTTATAAAGAAGTTAGATATTTAAATCTAACTACTACTAGAATCTAAGTAGTACTTAACTAAGGATTATATAATATATTATATCTTTATTACTAGCTAGGAATCTACTGTGGATGCTAATAGCTAGGATAAGGTAACCTATATAAGGGTTATAATAGTCTACCTAGACTATATTCTCTCTAATCTTTAGTGAAATACTATATTAGAGATATATTATAAATAGGGCTAGGAAGGTTTCTATTAATTCCTTAAATTATAGTTAGGTAACCCTAAGAATTACTAGTAAGATATATAGTTATAAATAATCTATATAAAGCCTTATAATAATAAGGTAGAATATATCTTCTAGTAATATTAGTATAAATAATATATAGAGATAGGGAAGAATATAGAGAAGCTTAGTAAGATATAGCTATACCTCTTCTTTAAGTCCTTCCCTAGATCCTTTAAATAGAAGATCTATAAACTTACTAAATTCCCTAAGACTAAGAAAGAACTAGTCTCTCTTATTATAAGGCTTTATCTAAATATTAAGTATAATACTTATAAGAATCCCTTATAAAGGAACTATAGAGGCTACTAAGGCCTAGGGGGTCTAATAAGATCTATCTTCCTAAAAAGAGAGGAAAAGACTAGGACTACCCCTACTACAGGGTCTATAAATACTAAGAAGAAGGACTTTAAGAAGTTTAAACTATAGAATAAGAGATATTATAACTATAGGAAGCTAGGGCATCTTATAAAGAAATATTATAGCCTAAAGGCTAACCTTATAAAGATAACTTAACTAGTTATATTAGTTATTATAGAGAGGAAGAGGGGTAAGCCTCTTCTCTTATACCTAAGTCTACTTCTCTAGGCTTAGCTAGATTATAATAAAGGGCTACTAGTACTCCTTATATTAGTAGATAATAAGAGCTAAATTAATATTATCTCTATAATTCTTATAAAGAAGGCTAGTTAGAAGCTACTCCTCTATTAAGTCTTTATAAAGATATTAACTAAGTAAGAAGTTAGGAATAAAAGTATAATAGAAATAGAGATTATTCTTATAGATAGTAAGGATAAGGAATATTATTTCTATAAACTTATAGTAGCCTCCCTAGATATTAGTTATATTATATTAGGGATGCTATAGCTAA
>JAAKEQ010000075.1:0-73245 GCA_014250555.1 Aspergillus oerlinghausenensis
AGTAGTGGCAATAGGTAATACATGCTGTGAACGGTAAAAAACCTCAAAAGTCCACATCGTAGCTACAGTCCGCCGTAATATAAATTCCGCCACTAGGCCTAGATAGGTAGTCACTAACTAACTATAGTTGATTTTACGAGTTGATAACATAAATTCATGCATAAATAGCCTTGTCTTTTAGCGCCCTGACAGTAGGGTTTGGAAATAAGCTTTGTTTTTGGGGGGTGAATGAGGTTTCGAACTTGACTGTAAGATCCGCGGCCCTTAAGGTTGCTTTGCTGATATATGCTAGATGTGACTCAGGTCATTCGGCTGCTAACCGGGTTCTAGCGCATCCAACCAGATACTGTAGGACAAGCAGTCGTGCTGTTCCAAGAGGCATTGTAGATAGGACCGTACTCTGCGGTAAATATCAGCCTTTCTCAATCGGGATGCAATGTTACTGATATGAGCTGTGTGCAGAGTACTCAGGTGCCCTAACAGAAGGCCAGAAGGGGTAGATGGAACTGTTGGTGGCTGTGACATCGGGCTCAGTCCTCGGCCTCGGGGTCGGACTTGCTCAGTAACACCGAAGCTAGCATAGATATATTGCTCTCTCCTCTTCTCACTACTCCTGCACTCCTGCACTCCTCTACTCCAGAAAAATCCTTTCCAACAACATCTCAAGAAGATTTCAAATGCATTCCCCTTACACCTACTACGACCCAGCCCCCTCTTTCGCCAGTCGAGGCCGTCGGTTTTTTCGCCAGAACTACGTGCGCGGCCTCAACCCTCGCGCTGGCGGCATAGGGGCCTTGGTGAAAGTTGCCCTTGTCGGAACGGCCACTTACTTTGTCTGCAAAAAAATCTACCAGTAAGCCACCGCTTGCTTTCCTCAGTGATGACCGTTTTGCTGAACCGAACTTGGCTCTGACTGCTGTTTGCTTCAAAATAGTGCCGGTGCCCAAAGCAAGAATAATGGACAGACTTCGCAATAACCGCCAACCAATCTAATTACCGGGCAGGAGGTTGTGAACTTGTGAACCCAAACGATGCATTTGCAGAGATATGGTGTCTGATGTTTGCAGGCTTTGTTTTCTTCAACGGCGTTACCAGAGGAGAGCAACCCTGCCGCACGATTCGTGTACCACTCCAGCGGGCACAAAGTGTCCATGAAGGACTTCAGGGGCCGAATGGAGACATTGTTCGCGTGTCTGTTTAAGGAGGTTTCTATGGCTGAGTGGATCGATCGCGCATTGCAGGCTGGTATCGACCCACTGATCACGGGGTACTTGGAGGCGATGACGATAAAGAGGGAGACGATTCAATATCCATTTATGGGAGAGACGGGGTCGCCTTGAGGATTTGTAACTTTGCATCGATTGATTTTTGTTTCGTCTATCTCAGTTCATTTTTGATTTGCATCTTGCTTGTATACTCAGTGCCCCGAATCCAAATAGATGAATACCCAATCTGATTCACATGGGCATCTCTCTTTGAATACAAGTACAGAATGGCTACTCTCTTCCTTGAAACACGAGTCTAAGGAGTGGACATTCCCACGAATGGCACCTCCCTTAAAAATAAGCCACCAAGCCGACGGCAGCCAAAGCGGATGAGCCGACGACCGCCCATGCGATCTTGATAAACTGAGACCTACTATTCAGCGTGTATCCAGTGGAGGAGACAACATATCGGATGCCATTAAAGAGATGGAAAGTGAAGGGCCAGGCGACGGACAACTTGAGGAGGAACTTGGCAGCCACCGGCAAAGAGCCAAAGGCCGCGACGAGGGCGGCCGAGGACAGATCCCAGCCGAGCCAGGGGGCCACCAGGTAGGAGGTGCTGAAGAGATACAGGCTACCGGCGAGGAGAAGTCCCGTGTTTCGCTCCAAGGCGGAGCTGACCGAGTGAACCTGCCATTTGTAGATGGACAGATGGGGCGCCACGGGCCGCCGGAGACGTTGGCGAGCGAGTTCTTCCTGGGCGGTTTCCGGCTTGATCACTCTCAGTGGTGTCGTGACGGGTGGAAATGCTACTGCGGCGCGGCGTACAGCGAACATAGGTGACGCTGGGGACTGTTACATAATGAAAAAAGGAGCGGACGATACAACGGAAGGCTCACTCTTCTGCATCAATGTCATATTTTTTTGGATGGAACCTGCCATGGTGAATGGGATGTGGAATCTTCACAAGGAACCGAGGGAGACAGAGAGACAGAGAGACAGAGAGACAGAGAGACAGAGAGACAGAGAGACAGAGAGACAGAGAGAGAGAGAGAGAGAGTTGAGGAAGAAAAGAAAGGAAAGGCAAAAAAAGAACGAGAGAGAGCTGGCAGGGATAGACAGCCTAGTGTTGCGCCATTATTTGACCAAGTTAACATGAATTGTCTGATCTTGTCACAGTCCAAGAAGACCTTGCATTACAGTTAGGCTGGTGTGGACTGGATATGGACTGATCCGCACTGTATTTAATCCCGCTTATGCCACCCTCATATCTATGCGGATTAGATTGTGGATAATACAAACATATATCCATACTACCTACTTAGGTGATAATTCACTCTATAATCATTATATATAAGTAGGTATGAACTCTACCTACAGATATAAAAAAGTCCCCTTATAGTTAGATAATCGCATTAGTTCTATGAGGCCTTAGACCACATGTACCTAATGTGATACACAAGTTTAACCCCAGTCACTTTGCCCTTAACTTGAGTAGACAAGAAACAATCATTAATTAATCAATCCAGCTTATCCTTATCCTTTAGCCAAAGCCTCCTTCCCACCCACCATCTTTGCCACAAAGGCCAGAACACCCCCAAACATCATCACAGCCGCACTAAAGATCTGGACCTGGAGGAAGCCACCGTAGTCATTAAGCAGCGCGCCGTTGATAGGTGGGCCAATAAGAGTGGCGGCCGACATAACAGCCATCCCCATTCCAATGTAAGTGCCGATTTCCTGAGGATGCCCGGCACAGTTGGCAATCGCGGCGGGGGTGATACCGATGATACCGCCGGAAAAGAAGCCGTAGAGCACAGAAAAGACGATAATGCTTGCGTTGGTAGTCATGCGGATCCAGCAGAAGGTGATAATAGCGGTGATAATGCTGACGGTCGACAGCATGTTGTACGGCCCGATTTTGTCTGCAATGACGCCCGGAACTAAGCGACCGAAGAAGGAGGATGCGTTTTGGATCGCGATGAGGTAGAAGGCTAAGCTGGTGCCCATGCCATGGGACTCGCCGTATAACGGGAGGTAGAAGAAGGGAGTGAAGATGCCAACATCGAGGAAGAAGACCGCGGTCAGAGTCGCGACGTACTTTGGTTTTTTGAAGGCCTCGAGCTTGAGGAATCTTTGTCGCTTGGGTGGGAGGCGTGCGCGGATCCCCAAGACTGCGAAGGACATGACGCCGAGGATGACAAAGCCGACAATGCGGACGGCCCATGCAAAGCCTAATGAGGAGTAGAGCATGTGGTCTAGGGCGATGGGGAAGATCACGCCGCCGAGGGATGACCCGGCGATGGTGATGCCCATTGCAGCGGCGCGCTTTTTCTGAAAGTACTGTGCTGTGGAGGAGAGTGCGGGTGCGAGCGACATGCCCATGCTAATACCACCGAGGATTCCTTGAGCTAGGAAGAATTCGTAGTATTTTGTACAGAGGCTGGTCATCATGACGCTGAAGATGACCAGCACGGCGGGGGCCCAGATGACCTGTCGTTGGTTAGCAAGAGCTAACTGGATCATATATCTCGTAGATGGCTCACTTTGGCTCCATAGCGATCAAATAGGGGACCGCCGACAAGGCCGGATCCGAAGAGGAAAAAGGTCTGAACAGACCCGATCCAGGCGATGTCTGAAGCACTGTAGTTGCTCAGTTGATGGGTGATGTAGTAATCCTGATAAACGCTATACTCGTCGTTAGCATATCAAATACACGCTCCAGGGAGAACGAACCCAAAAGCATTGACATATCCAAAAGTACAAAAGAGAACACCTCCAGCTCCCAGGGCCACCATCCAGGCTCGTGCTCCGCCGTCTGGGAAGGGCGCGGGCTCGGGAGCCTTTGGAGGCAGAACGATGGACTCTTCCTTGGAACTTTCACGTACAGAGGACATGATGTTGGCTTAGGCTCTGTGTATGGATAGAGTGCCAATACAAGACTCCTGTTACTCATTTCAATCTCCTCTCAAAAGTCTGGGATTTATACCAAGCCTACCCATGGGATGCAAGCCCGAGCCAAACTCGGCTTCGGCCTCGGCCCCGAGGATGGAGACCGAGATAGAGCTCGGGCTCGTCATGCAAAGACCTTGGCCCCCATGGCCCTTCCTCTGCTGCAATAATAAATACAATAGAACGGTATCAGGCTCTGGCCAATGTTCTTTTTACTCCTGTTCAATCGATGTGGTTGAGGTCATGATGTTTTCCTGAAGCCACCCTCGAAGGAGGCCAGCATTGAAGGGAAATGTTAAGGAAGCTCTTGAGCCACTGGCTGCGGAGTAGTTGCTTGATATAGCTTGCCCTGATGAGCTGGCGACTAGGAGCATGTAATTACTGGTATTCCAAGCTTGAGGAAGCACAGCTATTCAGACTCGGGTCCGTGAGTAGAGTGTATGTGGCAAACTTCCTGGATAGCCTGACTCCAGTTCCTGAGAGGACCACAATATCTGCTCATCGAGAGGTAGTTTCGACGTTGGCATACAACAGGGGGAGAAGTCAGAACTTATCGTCTGACTGGTCAACCAAGAGATCTTCTGATTGAAGGCGCATTTGGAGGAAAACCTAGGGTGGAAAAATTGTAATCAGGTAATTCCAAGATCTTACCAGTAGGGGTCCAATCGCATGAGGATTTCTCTTGTTCACATTCGAAACCACTCAGGAGCATTGAGACAAGTGATAGGTTAACTAAAGGTTATCGTTGCAGGGGCGGGATGCCTCGTATGTATATCTGTTCCCAATCTGCCTGGGGTACACAGCCAATGAAGTGTCACTCAGTACCAAGCGCTCTCTGAAATCCTTAAAGCCTTTCTCGCTCAAGAGGTTTGGTGACCCCATCAGCAATTTGCTCTGTAGTTGGGATATACTCCTCCTTGGCTCATGTGAACTCATTGAGAAGGGTTCTCAACCAGATTGCTTCTTTGGTTGCTTGTGCCTGGCCTAGACATTCAGCTCGACAAGTCAAGAGGGCAATGACGCTTTGGTGATTTAATCACCAGCTGATTGCTCCTGCGGATGTTGAAGAGATATCTGGCTGTTGATCGTCTTGTGTCGCAACATCCAGCCCAGTCTGCGTCTCTGAAGCCTTTCAGCATCTGGTCCACTCGTGTCCTAATCTGGATGTCGGACCGAGATATTCCGCAGATCGGAGACCGATTTCTCCACCAAATCAAGCTGAAGACCGAAGTCCTCCTCGGTGATCATCTCTGACCATGAATGTCAACACGATCCGTCTTGGCTGATGCTTCTGGTCTGTCTCTATTATTGAGAACGATTTGCCATGGCCGACGAGGACGGTTCCCGGAAACGCAGACGGCCAGCCCAGTCCTGCGAGCAATGCCGCCATCGAAAGGTGCGCTGTGACCGCAACATTCCGTGTGGCCCTTGTACACGTGCACGATCTGTTCTTCGCTGTTCCTATCGTGATAAAAGTCCGTCGCCAAGCTCAGCTGACGTAGAAAGTATCAATACCTCGGTCACTGCTCAGCGTCCAGTCACGGAGACCTTCAATCAGACACCACCGGACCGCCTGATCCCGACAGACCTTGGGGGTACGAATCTTCAATCCAAAGTGGATCTGCCTCTCCGGGAAATTCGGCATCGGCTACAGTCACTTGAAGATCGATTGACTGCTCTAGCGAAGAGCTCTCAGTTGCCCCGACGTGATCGGCGGCTGGAACAGGCGTTGCATGACCTCACCGAGAAAACACGCAACATCGAACAACAGCTTACCACAACGCCACAGCACTTCCGCACAACACAGAAAGATGGTGATTTGACCGCCAGCGATATCCCGCGGCGCCTTAATGTGGCGGCTGGCAAGACGAAGCTCCTCGGCCCTACTCATTGGATTCATAAGGTGGACAAAGTATGGCACCACCCACTTTTCTACTTTGCGGTGCGAGAAACTAAACAAGTTACAGCTTCAAGTTGTTGAGTCTTTCAATCCTAAAGAATCCGAAGCTCCTTTCAGAGAGCTGAAATCGGATCTGACAAATGTGGTCAAAGAATGTAGGGCCCTTCGGAAGTCCATCAAGTCCCACAGGGCTGTGACACTCGATGACCCTGTTCCTGATCTCCGTACCACTATTCCACCACAGCCGGTGTGCGATGAGCTTGTTCAAGGCTATCTACGCACCTTCGAGCCAATCTATCGTGTGCTACATGTCCCGTCTTTCTGGGAAAGTTACAGAATCTTCTGGACAGAGCCCCAAAGCTCCCCAATGTCCTTTTTGATGAAGCTAGTATTGATTCTTGCCATTGGTACTGCTTTCTATCCGGATCATACTAGCGCACTTGATAATCGGTTCACGCGCCTCAAACCGAAATGGGTCTACGCAGCTCAGTGGTGGCTTACAGGGCCGTCGGAAGAGACAACAGCCAGTCTAGATGGATTGCAAGTATTCTGCCTGTTATTAACGGCGCGCAAAGTCTGCCGCCTGGGTCCGTCATATGTGCTTTCCACGAATTCGCTTATCGAGATGGCAATGCGATTGGGCCTTCACATTGATCCTTCCGAATTGCCTAATTTATCTGCATTTGAGTCTGAGATGCGCGCCCGCCTCTGGGCTACTGTTCGTGAACTGGCCCTACCCTCAGCTTTGGAGTCGGGCCTGCTTTGTCTGCTTCCTCCGGGATCTAATCCGAGACCACCATTCAACCTTGACGACGGGGATATCGGCCCTGACATAAACCAACTTCCTGCCCCAAAACCACATACGCAGTGGACAGATACGTCTTTTCTGTCATTGCTTCAATGTTCGGTCGACCTTCGCATGAAAGTTGTTCAGTTCGTGGCCACTCCTGGTGAGAAGTCCTATCAAGAGGCTTTGCGGCTCACCGCAGAGATGAGACAAGCTTGTCGTAAACTGGCCGATTTTGCCCAGTCTTGTATAGCATCACCATCAGTTCACGGCTTACGGCCCACAGAGTTCCACAAACAATTTCTGGATATGGAGTTCCGTAGATACATTATGGCTCTGCATGCGCCATTCATGGTGCAAGCTCGAAAGGACCCCCGCTTCTACTATTCTCGCAAAGTCTCTCTCGAGTCTGCAATGGTCATTGCATCCTATGCTAATAGCTTGGATCTACCGACAATTCCGGCGGATGACTTTTCCAAGATGATTCTCGCTGGTACCGGCAGCTTCAAGGGTCCCTTAGGGCTGGACATTCTCTCAGTCCTTGGCGTTGAGATCGTCACTCAACTAGAAGAGGAATCCTCTGAGCAGTCTTTGTTAGGCCCCGAGGAGGAAATGGCCAAGGCTACTCGTGCTCCTATTGTTCGGATTCTGCAGCATATTCTCCGCCAGCTCCGTCAGATCATCTCGTTTGGAAGTCCCAGCTTGAAACGATATATTTATTTGTCAGCGGTATTGGCTCAGATTCGTGCCATGGAGTCGAACCAATGCATAAAGCGAGTAGTCTACGAGACAGTAAAGCATGGTTTACAAGAGTGCTATGCGTTGTTGCAGTCAAGTATGGCTAGCATGCCTGGCAGTGCGATGGCAGGAGTGCCCGCTGGCGCAGCTGTTGAAACTACCCTTGGTTTGCCTGATCCCACTCTCTCTCAGTTTGCTTTACAACCAGACGTAAGCTTTTTGCTCCGGGAGATGAGTTCATGAGAAGAACAACTGTTTCTAAATTTTCAAGTAGGACCCTGCATTCGAT
This sequence comes from Aspergillus oerlinghausenensis, assembly GCA_014250555.1. NCBI lineage: Eukaryota > Fungi > Ascomycota > Eurotiomycetes > Eurotiales > Aspergillaceae > Aspergillus > Aspergillus oerlinghausenensis. The sequence goes on from JAAKEQ010000075.1 coordinate 7,872, forward strand.
CTCGACCTCGCCAGCCTTTTGTGTCTCGAAAATATTGGTGATCCCAGCAATCCTTACTTGTGACACGAGACAGGCCTAAAACCCGGAGGGCGGTAGGACTGGGGCCACTGGGCTATTATGGGAAAACATACATAACGAGACCGTGGTACTTCCAACCTCCCTTTCCCCTGGAGCGCTCAGCAACACACCGCAAGTCTCTGTCCTAGTAAGTGGCAGACTAATAGTCCGAATAAGCCACCATTCCCCCGCAGACATCCACACTTTCATAGTTCAGCCCGAAGCCTTGAATTTCCGGAATAATGCGCCAGTAGAAGTTCGCTTTGTTCAAGGTCTTGACGAAGCCCATAAGTCCGTTGATGCTTGCATCGGCCTCTCTCCACCAATTCTGCGCGAGAGCATTTGAACTTGCCGCTTAGTTTGATCAGCTAGGCATCGGATTGGGCCTGGACGTAAATGCAATCTTGGCCTCTTATCCCAGGCTACTAGCCTACTGCTCTATTTGGTGCTGCCAATTCAGCTACCTTAGGTATGGGTAATAATAATGTGCCTTGGTTGAATAAAACCTTTAATCACCATGAAATATATTCTCTTATACTGACATACATGGACGTATGATGTTTCTTGAGGAGTTCATAGCTGCAAAGACTGTAATGATTTTCAACGCAAAATGAAGACCCCCTTGACAAGTCGCGGTAGACCTGAACCAATTCCAGACGATGAGATGAAGGACAGAGGCAACCCTTGTTGTCGAAATGAGAAGCTCAACTGTTGCTGACATCGATGCTCTAGTGAGAAACGCGAATTGCAAAGAAGTGAACCTCCGTGGGACCATTGCCCTGGTTATAGTTGCCGGCCTTGAAGTAGCTATCGGGGTTATCGAGGTCAAAGGTGTCGAGTTTCTGGAAAGCCTGGCCATTGAGGCTAACGGATAGAATACCGTTCTCGTATCGGATTTCGTAGGTGAATCTCTGGCCTACAGGGACGTGGCCGACAGTGAAGGTCGCCTGTCCGCAGGTGCGGCATCGGTTGACACCCATGGTCAGATCACCCTTGGAACTATAGTAAAGCTCGCAAACGGGCTTCGTGGAGATGGAGTCATCGATGTGGATCTGGCCAACCACAACTCGGTCGTCCGTGATTTGCTTCACGAGCAAGTCGCCAAACAGCCGGTTCTTAGAAGCAGAAGGACTCCACTTGGAAGGGCTATTCTCACGCAGCTCTGTGCGGCAGTGTTTGCTGTTGGGGGTCGTAACACAATCGGTGGTTGACGTAGAGCCCGGGACCTTCATGACGAGGGAGCCATCGTCAGGGCTGGTAAAGAAGTATTCGGACTTGTAACCATTGCAGCCCTTGAGCTCAGAAGCAGAAACCTCGTCTGGTGACCCAGCCTTGCCAGTTGGGAGCTGTAGTTTCCACTTGGATAGATCAAAAGTACCACCAGGAGCGCAGGCTGAGCCTTGTGCCATGGTCATCGGTGAGAAGTGGACAAGGGCCAAGAGAGCGATAGGTATGAGGTTCTTGATCGCCATGGTGTTTATTTTGGATAATTACTGAAAGAAGACAACTGGTGAGTGTAGTGCTTGATAGAATTTCTTCTCAAAAAGGTCGAGTTATTTTGAGGCCTTAAATATCAATACATAGCCAGCATACGGAGTACAGTTTCAGGGTCCTAATGTCGACATCATACAACACCTTTAATTAAAGGAGCTTTCCTGGCACAGCACCATTCTGGAAGGGATCATCGTTCCTCAGCGGCTCTGAAACCCGACACGGGAGATATATGACAGGTGGGACAACACCTCGCAGACGGATTATCTCGTTTACGTCCATAAGAAAGAGCGTACGGATCTGATTACTTTATGACACCTTTCATAACACGAATGATCTGCAATGTTCTTGCCCGCAAGATATTTTTCCACCAACTGAGACAATCTGAATCAACGAAGCTTCTGCTAGCCGCGCATAAGAATAATATTGGCTCGGGGGTGCCGACGATCTTGGGACTAGCGGCAATTGAATCACTTAGCTAAGTCTTAGGTTACATTTGGGTCGATTGGTCGTATAAGTAGGTATGATAGCTCCTGCGCCATTGTCTGGGCATCAACCCGTGCGAAAGGGTCATGGCTCCCTGTCTACCAAGTGTGCAGCAGAGAACTTGCCCTTTCGGGGTCGACACTTCTTCCCCCGCTTCCCCTCGGTCCAGAATGCCGGTTTCTCCGCACATGCCGGTAGCTACAAGCGTACAGTAGCCTCTAATAATAGCCCTAAGTGCCGATGCGGATCTGGCACCTCAATTGCCGATTTCCCTGTCCTCCTCTGCCCTGATCGAGGATGAGTTGCCTACCCCACGTTTATGTCTAGTTGTAGTTTTTCTGCCGTGATACAAGTAGTGGAAAAATGTATCATTTCCATTGTCAGTCAGTCTATCATCCGCTTCCACCAACCATAAGCATGTACACTACGAGCTGGAAAAGGATATAGAGCTATATTTCTAGAGCTAGACGCATGATTGACTCAAATGGAAACCAACTCGTTGATTCTTCACTTACTCCTGCTGACTCGTCTACTCCATGCCATCGTTCAAGATGAAGCTCTTTCAGATCTCCTGTCTCAACCTCTTCGTATCACTCTCTAGCTCCCTCAGTCTTCCCAATGGCCACGGTCGTCACGACATCATCCCAAAGACTGTTGTGATTGACGGCGCCCGTCTCATTGAGAATAAACTGCGCCTCCGAGCTGGCGATGCGTCACTCACAGCCGCTCTTGGTCATCTCACCGCTGAAGCTGATAGCTGGCTGAGCCAGGGCCCGTGGACTGTGACCTCCAAAACGCAGGCACCACCTAACGGCACGATCCACGACTACGCATCCCAAGCACCGTACTGGTGGCCCAGTAATACCACTGATGGCTGTCCCTACGTAGACCGGGATGGCGAGCGCAACCCCGAAGTCGAAAAATACCCTGATCATAGCGGACGTGATTCGATGTTTAGATCAAGCTACATACTATCTCTCGCATGGTACTACACCGGCCAGGCGAAATATGCTAAACATGCCTCGCTTATTCTGCAGACCTGGTTCATCGACCCCGCTACGGCAATGACGCCTAACCTGCGCCACGCACAGATCATCCCTTGCCGCAATGACGGCCGCTCAATCGGCATTATCGACTTCAGCATGGAGTACACCAACGTTCTGGATGCAGCTGCCATCCTTGCCTCGACCAATGCTCCCGGCTGGACAAGAGCCAATCAGCGAGCGTTCATGATCTGGAACCGTCAGTTTCTCGACTGGCTAGTCAACTCGCCTTTTGGCAAGGAAGAGGCAGGCCAAGAGAATAACCACGGCACTTTCGCCAACATGCAGATTGCGGCGCTTGCTCTCTTCACCGGAAACACGTCTCTCTCAAGAAAGACATCCCAAGGAGCAAAGTCTCTCATCGATGTCCAGATCCGGCCTAATGGCTCCCAACCGATGGAACTCGCGAGGACACGCAGCTGGCACTACTCCAATTTCAACCTCGGAGCACACCTGCGCTTTGCGCTTGTCGCCAAGAAGGTCGGCGTAGACCTGTTCGGTTATAAGGGTCCCGATGGACAGAGTCTGTTTGGAGCGACGAATTTCCTGTTGAAGGCGGCTGTGGAAGGGAAGAGCGCATGGGGATTCGAAGAATTGGAGTTTAAGCCGTACGCGGCAACTGATAATGTACACGCAGCAGCTGATGCAGGAGACAGTCAAGCCAAGGCGGTTGTGCCTCAGCTTCCTCCGCCGCCGACTGGGGATATTTACCTGCTTCGACCAGCCGCCGAGCAGTTGGATAATATTGCTGGCTAGGTCACCATGAGAATTGGAACAGACATCTAGTGATTTTAGTTGGACTCGAGAAGGCAAAGCTACACTCTCTCCCTGCCGGGCCAAGCTTTTTCTTGCCCCTGCTTCAGTGGTCTGATCTGGCAAGTTCGGCATCCGAGCTGAAGACTCGGGCTCCGCGGACTGCGGTTGAAGATGAGGTCCAAGTTCGATAAACCGGTTCAGTTATTTAAACAAATTGCAGAGGTTGTTTTGACAGTAGTCGTACGATCAATTGAAGTACTTGCAATAGGTCCCAGTCCTGTTCCAACATTGCACTAGGTTGAGACGCCGCATAACCAGTCGAATATGACAAACATGGTTCCCCATCATTATTACCCACCAACTATTCGTCTGCCGCATTATTCAGCCAACGAGACTTCGGTCTTGTCATTGATCACTCAATTTGGATTTCTCTGGGCCGCTGTACTGGGGATAGCCTTCATTGTCATTCAGCGAATGCGACCTGCTGTCAGTCGGTCAGATCAACTGTCTTTTATATGGATGTGCTTCAGTACGTTGCCCTAATTGGATGGATATTGAATCGGTGCTGACGAATATGGAAATAAATAGCGGGCTGCATTCATCTATTCTTTGAAGCATACTTTGTTACCCATCATGAATCCCTCGCCGGCGCCCAGGAATTATTCGGCCAGTTATGGAAGGAATACTCCCTCTCTGACTCGCGTTACTTGACCTCGGACGCATTCCTTGTCTCCATGGAGGCAGTCACGGCGGTATGTTCTGATCATTAAAGTCAGCCAGCTTAAACTAAGTTGCCCATAGTTCTGCTGGGGACCCCTCGCATTTCTCATCGCATATTGCATCGCAGTCCAACATCCCCTCCGTCATGCCCTCCAGCTCATTATGTCAACGGGACAGGTCTATGGGGATGTTCTTTACTTCGCCACGAGCTTGTTCGACCTCTATTTCCATGGAGTGACGTTCTGTCGGCCAGAAGGCTACTACTTTTGGTTCTACTACTTTTTCATGAACTTTATTTGGATTGCGATTCCCTCCTGTTCGTCAGCCCTGAACTATGTCCCTGCAGTATGTTGTTGATTACTGATGTTTCACAGATCATGTGTACCAAGGTGTTGTCGAGATCACTCGTGCTTTTCGAAGGCTCGGAGAGGTTGATCAGAGACAGAAAGGGAAATAATGCATCCGGATGAGCAAGAACTTTTGATTGTTAGTCACTCGTCGATATCAATATGAATGACTATCTAAAGAAACATAAGGTTGCACAATATTCCACCCTGGTATAAGTTTAACGCTTTCAGGGCACCGGAATCGTGCTAGGCAACAGTAGCCATAGCGGCCATTACTAGATAGCCTACTATATATATTTAAAGACAACCCAATTAATGTCTAGTTCTCGCTGAGTTACTTTGGAGTGATCAGATCTGTCATAGGTTGGTATAACGTAGCTAGTTTGCACGGCACTGATACATAGATACACACATGCATGATGCAGTCAGGACTGTCATCATTTCGAGCTTAAGGACTGATTGCAACGTATATTTAACTACTCTGGTTAATTCTAACGGAAATCGCCCTCATTTACAAATTTATTTTGCAAAATTTGCGAAACGAAAGGCTCTCAGTCCGTCATCGACAGTGTACAAACCTATGCCAGGCCTGTGTGTCAAGCAAAATCTCGCCGCTGACGTCGAGTTCGGACGCTGAAGTGAAGTATGTCTCGCATCGAGTGCTAGTCAAACCCGAGTATTCTCTTGTTAAAATCTGAAACAGTAATCCAAGTATAGAGTAATAGGACGGACAAGTAGAGGATAGAGATATAGTCCACCCATATGAACTGAAGTGGTTTCCAAGTGCTTTCTGACTCAGTCGACCTTTCGACAGTAAATAACAGGCATTCCACGCCTCAAAAGATTTTAGGGCCTGGCATAGGCATGACCAGCAGAGACAAGGTGAGGAATAGGTGTATAGTACTAATAACCTTCAAATGATTAGACAAGGGTACGAGTAAATATATGTTCCAGAAATGACTGGTAATATGTCTAAGGCCGCTCCCACATCAACCGGTTCTAATGGATATTTGCTCAATCTTTCCAGTCATGTTTTCCCTTTACCTTTACACAGTACTGTTTGGGACCAAAATGAGTTGATAACATTTCGGACGAAACAAATATCGGTATAGAAATCAAACAAATAACTGTCCATTCAACAAACAGGTCTCCGTGGCGCAATTGGTTAGCGCGTCTGACTGTTAATCAGGAGGTTGGAAGTTCGAGCCTTCCCGGGGACGACTTTTTTGTTTTCTTTATTTCCCTCCTCCACCGGCCCTCATCCGGGCGCCTTCAAGCCTTTCACTTTTTAGTTTCCCCCTTTTCTCGTCCTCTGAAATATTTAGATAAAGTTGAAATCTAGGCTATATAGTCCGCCAAGACTATACTTACGATGTCTAGAGTTATTGAATCAGCCGAGTCTGAGGCTGCTGATGGCTTGGTTAATTTTATGCTCCAGAGAGATAGTGTACCTTGACCCATTGCACTTCATGGCTGATACATTACTCGATCGGTCGGTCGGCAAAGGAGGGGATGACCTGGACGAGGGAGGGGAAGATACTCTCTATGGGTGTCATGCATGTGATGTCAATGCTACTTGCATATATAAAACCCGACAAGCTTCCTTAGCGATCCATGTCGAGCCACGCATGGAGATATCTGATGTACAGGATGGCCACTCAGACAACGCAGCTGAACTTCCCTTTAACTGCCTTGACCGAACCTCTGGAGCAATATGTTCATCCACCAGAGACAAAGCAGGACCGTGAGTGCTGTCTCATCCAAAGATACTTAGACATGCATCTGAATGTATTACAGTCAAGTATGCAGATCTGGTTACAATTGATCTGTCGGAGTTCGATCAGCCAGGGGGAAAGGAGAAGCTTGCCGCACAGCTACAGGATGCGGTTCATGAAGTTGGTAATCTTTCCTTTCCTCAGTGTCTCTTACCTGACTACTGACTCCCCAGGCTTCTTCTACGTGACCAACTTTGGGCTCATCCAAGAACAAGTGGACCGGCAGTTCGCCATCGCCAGAGAGTTCTTCTCTCTCCCCGAGGAAGAAAGGCGCAGTTTCCGCGCTCCGCTGGAAGAAAGCATCTATAACGGCTACCGGCCTCTGGGCTCAATCGAAATTTCTCCCAGGCCTACGCGATAATATCGAGTTCTACAACATCATGAAGTTCCTCCCGCAATATGAGCGAACCCACCCCGATGTAATCCGGCGACACTGGGCGGATATCGAGAAGTTCCATCGCCATGTGCACGAACACATCGCGTACAGACTATTCCGCCAGCTAGCTATTATTCTGGAGATTCCCGAAGACGAACTCGAAAAAAGGCCACATGTCTGATTCTAACTGCGACAGCGGCCTGCGATACATGTGTTACCGTGCGCGCTCCGCTGAGGAGAACGAGAAGTACAAGAGCCTCTATTCACGAGGCCATACGGATAACGGCACCATCACCTTTGTCTTCCAGCAGCCTGTGGCGGGGTTACAGGTAAAGAAGTATGATGACTCGGAGTGGGGGTACCTGCGCATTCCTTCGGGTACGATAGCGGTCGAATCGAAAATAACACAGGATACCATAGATTGAGTCTCTAAACATACCTTGACTGATTGAGTCAATAGTCATCCCCTTCTACATCACTAGCTATCAGAGCGCTTCAACTAGTGAGAAGAATCGAGGATTAAGTATATGCTTCTCAGACTACTTGCAGTAAAAACGTACAGCTGAGTATGATCGTGTTTTCAATCAGCCGGGAAGTGGGAATCTGCCTAACGTGTTTGTGGTTGGGACTATATTATACGATATATACAGTAGAACCGCCTGCCCCCGACAAAGTCAAGCTTCAACCAACCTCAGCTTCATCTCTCGCTTCCAGCCCTTCATCCCCAGTGTGATAAAGACCACCCCGTTCCAGAACCCTCTCAGCGATCCCATTGCCCCGACAGCCAGCAGCAATGGATACGAAACATGGCTCGGGTCTACAAGGGCGGATAATCGATTGATCGTCGGGGCAACCCATGTGGCCAGCAGGACAAGGAAGAAGACCATTGGCATGAGGATGTATTGTCTGAAAGATACGTTGGAATGCTTGGATCGTTTCTGCCCTGGGGTGACGTTGTGGGACGAGGGGTCGTTGCGCGATGGTTGGGGCTTTGGCTCGCTCGGGGAGGAATAATCATGGGCGGCGGGCTGGGATTGAATGTCGATTTGGACGGTGACAGCGACGGTGTTTTTGGGCTGGTCAAAGGCCTGATTGTTGCTGGAAATGTTGGAAGAGAGAGCGATGTGGTCCGTATGGGAGATATTGAACTGGTGCCGCAGCTTGATTACTTTGATGCCGACGAGGATGTAGAAAAGTAACACGGTCAGGATTAGGAACCTGGAAGAAGGGCCAAGTCAGCAAGCTCAAGTAAGAGCTATAGGTCCGTTAGAAGAGAAGGATATATACCATATGGGTCCGTAGTAGAACACGACTCGGAAGACAACCCAGTTGGGAGATATCGAACACCAGAGCTATAATAGTTGATATCAGCGGAGTAGAAGGAGAAACAGACGCCAACCTACAGTTACGCCACCGTACATGGGCCCTTTCTCCGGTGTATGGATAAATAAAAAGATTATCGCAGGAATAGATACAAGGGATGTAATGATAGCAATGTACCATTTTTCAAGCTTGCGCAAGGCCCGCACGTCGAATTGATAGTAGACTACCAGGAAAACGTCGCAGGCCATCGCAAGAGTCCAGAGGACATCTGCCATAGGAAACCTGTTATTAACAAAGTTAGAGCAGTTCTCCGTCCATCAGCTATCCATCAAATGGTAGAATAGCTTATCGGGACATACATCTGGAGACAAAAGCCCTGAAACTGACACAAGGGCGAGCTGTTGCCTGCCGCGGGCCCACTTGTCGCGATCATCGTTGCAATAAAGTCAAACAAGTTATAAAATGCATTGATAAAGATCAGCCTGTGCATTGGATTGCGAAAATGCCGCGAAAGGGCAAATGTGCCGATGATCGTGATAACTCCCAGGATGGAGAGAATCGATGCGACCCGTTCGATAGTAGTCAAGGTGCGAAGTTGCGCTGCAGTGAGGGCCATAGCGGATCTGACGAGGTCATGTGGAATTTGATCTCTTGGAGGAAGTGGTCCTACAAAATCATTGATCACATATCTGCTCAGCAAATTGCATATGGCATGCAAAAGCAAAGGTTTCGCAGGTTAATATCAGTTCCGCATGTTGGGAATAATCCCGCGCATGCCACTGGACCCTCGTCCTGTTTCTGACAGCACAATGATGCTGAGGAGGAGGGAAAGTGTAGAATATACCATTATCTATCTACTGGACGAGGTGAAATGGTAAATCGCACCACGCTATGGCGTCATTTGTACCCGATTTGCTGTATATACGACTTGTCCCGCTCTAGCCTTTTGCTTGCTTTTTTTTGGGGGGGGGGTTGTCCTCGCTGGTTTTCTGTTCAGAAGCGAGTCAATCAAATATTCATCGGTTGGAGAATCATTTGGACTCTACGTAGTTCTGCTCATCTTAAGACTCGAAAACCCGTGCGTGATCTCAAGTATTTACCCGCCATGAAATCGTGCCGAAAAGCTTATCAAGACCGCATCGCAGGAGCGGGAGGAGTCTGCTTGAAACACTGCACGCCGTGACAAATACAGAGCTTAGAGGCGAGATTTGGACAGAGACGCGAGAAGCGAAACTTGCGCAGGAACCATCAACATGCTCTGAGATCTGTTACCTGTACACTGATCCTTGGCGGATTTCTTCACTATGGTTGGATAACAAGGCTTAGACTAACATGAACCCTGTTCTAACGTCATTCATGGCGCTGCTTCTGTCATACTTCTGATCGAATCTGATTCAAAAGTCGATCTTGGCAACCCCTGACATGATCCGTCATCTTGATCAACAAGCATTCAGTGGCCTCTTTGTTCTGGCTGCTGCGGAACCCCAAAATTGTCGGAATCCATGGCAGCTCCAACGGTTATAGCGTCTAAACCTTATACACTCACAGTTTATGTGGGTCATATTGACCATCCAGAGCCAAGTAAACGCGACTGAAGAATAACAGACTCACACGCTACCCTTTAGCCTTGAATTCAGGGTCGGCTAAGATGAATCCAGGGTCTTGTTCCTCCAGGTCGTGACGATTTCCCGCCTGAGAACAACCTTTTTATCTATCGTTAGCTGTCTGAAACATTGACATGTTCTAGGGTACGTATGTAGGTGGCATCAAGAGGTGTGCATCTTTGAAGCGACTCATGACACCCTGTCAGCAGAGGTGGCGTTACAGTCACCAGGTTTTTTTTTACCACCTTCCAGAAAGGAACCCCTCTATACACTATAGAACGTATTCCTCTGTCAATGCCCACATTCGATGTTCATAGTACTGCCCATAGATCTCTGTTTTGATTTAGGGCTGGGAATGTGGAGATTTCTGTGGCTCATACAAAGTGCCGTCTTGGCGCGGGGCCGCGAAGAAAATTTTCCCCTGGTTTTGATGAAATCTCCACTGCAAGACCACCAAAATAGGTTCAGCTAAACATCAGTTCAGCTCTTCCTAAATACCCGAATACCCTATAGGGGAAATTTACCAAAAATAAACGGATCGAGCTGGATCATACAGGTCATAGCAGTACGAAATGAACCCCCTGCGATATCTGGCCCCTCCCCGCCCCTTTGGGGACATCTCAAACTCCACGCAGGAGGAGATCGAGGGGAGAGAGTTATTTGCGAGTTGTCTCTTAAATAATTCACACATGAGCATGTCGGATTCAGACAGAGATGCCATCCGCGCATACAGAGATGCATGCCGCCGTCTTGATATCGGGGACACCCAGACGCGCGAAAACGACATGCAAGCTGTGAGAGAATACGAGCAATCGCTCCAAACCAACGGACCAGCGAATCTTTGTTTTGATCTGGCTACCAGGACCAAGATGGGTGAAGAACTCGATAATCTCCATGATATGTGGAGCTATGTCCGTTATGAAAAGTACCTCCCCGCCACGGTCAAGGAGGATGCGGAAAAGCATCCCTCGTCTAAAGTCTCGGACCCCTGGCACAAGGCCTTCTGGAAGCCATTCTATGGACGCCTCGAAGCCGAGGCAGACGCGTGGGCCCAAGTCATGTCGGGCAAAAACCATCTCAACGAATGCCCGACATACCTCCTGCTGGCCCTGCTGTGTGAACAGCAAACCATGGACTGGGATGAGACCGTCGCGCTGATCAGATACTGCGCCGTGGAGGGTGTCGGACTCCCGAAAGCGGATTTTGTGGATTACTTGAAGGCCAAAGATGTGACTGGTCTCGCGAAGAGGCTGGAACTCGATGAAAACACCATCGCCTTGTCTACGGAGTATGTCATGGGCGTTGGCACGATGCTCCTCGCCTACTTCAGGATGCATCTTCCTGAAGCGCTGTATGAGTGTGAAGAGGATCTTGACCCGGAAAGATGGGTCCCTAAGAAGCGATTGCACGATTTGATGGCGCTCCAGGACGGACACGAGCAAGCGGTCCAGGAGTTAATCCGGGAGATCTTCTATGAGATGGTCCTCGGAGGATCTGATGATGACGACGAGGAGGGTTGGGACGATGATGATGATGATGATGATACAGATGAGGACGATATCATGGATGAGGCTGATTGATGGTGATGTTGGCGTTTCTGCCTTGATGTCCTCCCTGCGTGGTTGTTATTGTCCTAATGGCTACAACGACAACCTACAGGGGCAATAGAGAGGCTGCAGAATATCAATGGGATCTGTTGGACTCAGAATGATTATGGGCGGTTCATTTCTTTCAAAAATCTTTCCTTATTTTCATGATCCCATGTCGTCTTCTAAGGCCCTACGCAAGATGAAGCCATGTCTGATACCCTCTGTTTAGAAAGTCTTCAGTTGCGCAGTCCCAAAACACCAATATTTCATGTGACACTTCTTGTGCATCGTCAGTTGTCGGTACTTCGCTTAAAAACGAACACGCTACCACTGAGACAAGTACAGAATATCTCCAATCGCCTTATATTGGCGGGGAACAAATTAGGTCTGGTGCCCCGCTAAATATTCCGACCCTTTTCCTATCAATTGTCAGACTGCGATTTGAATCTACTCAAAGCAACCCCTACTCTATTCATTAGTTCTTCACAGAAGACAGTCTCTCTCTTTTATCAAATGGCTCTCCTACCTCAGCAGAGCATCCGAGTGTCTATCCCAGAACCCCTCCCACCAATAATTACCCCTAGACTGTATCTTCGGCCCCTGGCCGACTCTGATGCAGAGGGCTTATTCGCTATCCGGTCAAGACCTGAAGTTGCCAGAACAAAGTATGTACCCCCTTTTGATCTCGTTTCATGATCAAGAGACTGACAACGATCGTAAGCCACCCCAAAATCCCTCATCGAACGGTGCAAGAAACGAGGGAATGGATGGCCACGAAGATCTTTACTTCTGGTCCTGAGAGTGTTCTCGGTCGTCACTTTACATACGTTCTCATTGAACGCGAACTCTTGGAAAATGAGACTCAGCCACCCCCTGCCGACAAACAGGTCATTGGCTACATGAGTATCAATCAAGTATATCCGAGCCGTGAGATAGGGTATTCGATTCATCCTGATTACTGGGGTAAGGGGTATGCGACGGAAGCTTTGGATGGACTACTAAAGACATGGTGGGACTTACCTCGTCAGCCTCAGTTGAATTCTGCAGAAGACCGGGCTGAACCGACTGAAAAAATCTTTGCCGTCTGCGAGAAGAGTAACGCGGGCTCGAGCAAGGTATTGAGCAAATGTGGATTCAGGGTTATTAAGCAGGAGGTGTATGACGAGGATGAATTGTTGCTGTGGGAGTTAGAAGGACCAGTACTTATGCATGCATGCCCCTGAAGTATATCGGCCAAGGGTCTCTGATCCCAAAGATATCAAAAGCATTCAACGTAGTTTCAATGTCAGAAACATGTTATCATCACTACTCTTATATTCCCCAAAGGGCTCGCACACCTCAAACCCCATCCCCAGATACAACCGCCGAGCGCTTTCAAACCTCCCGTCCGTCCCCGTCTCCAGACTCAGTGACTGGTACTTTCTCTCCCTCGCTTCGGCAACGATATGCTTCAAAATAGCCTTGGCAACGCCTTTCCGCAAGTGTCCCTGCGCTGTCCGCATCGATTTGATCTCTCCATGAGTCGGACTGAGCTGCTTTAATGCGCCGCAGCCTAATAGACTGTCGCCCTCCCAGGCAGTATACAAAGTAATTGACGGGTTTTGGAAAGCGGTTAGGTCCAGCGCAAACGATGTCTCAGGGCGACCTTGGCTTCGAAGCTCAGTGAAGTGGTGCTGGAGCAGATGCTGGACCTCTGGATAGTCAAGAGTATCGGATCTGATGAGCATCGTTGTCATTTCAACCCGTGCTATGTAATCTTTGGAAGCGATTTGCTGCTATGATGGATGTAGATGGTAGTCAATGGTTCTGGCTGTGGCAAATTGTCATGATCTAGATAGATGCGTGCGAAAATCAGGGTAAATCAGGCTGATCTATAGAATTGGCAAAGTTGACAATTTTGGAGTGTCAGGAGATACTGACATGTCATGTCTTCAATCTTTGGCCCTTTCTTCGGTTCCTTATCTATGAGTCACCAAATTGACAAATACGAGCAAGCACCCCTTGGATTCAATGATTTCTGCCCCAAAGAAGCCAAAGCTCCTGGGCTGCCTACGGGGACTAACCTGACGAAAGATTCTAGCCCTCTAAGACGTTCCTAGAAGAAATAGACGGATGCTGTCTGATAGCAGTTGATAAGGATCTAACTTGAGGAAGGCATGAAGATACACTCTATGTCCAGCATCATAATCAGATATCAAGAAGGCGAAAGCCTAATTAACCACATTAAAATAGCCTGAGCATACGAAAGACAGAGTTGATAACCATACCGCTCGAATCCTATACCTCAGTCAGCATCACGTCACTTCGAATTCCTATGAGAGACCCACCTGACAAAGAAAGACAACAGCATCCGCAACCTCCTCAGGAAGCGCAAACCTGCCGGTGGGAATAATCTTCAAAAGAGGCCTCCCGCACCGAGTCCTTCCCCCAAGCCTTCTTCCCGAGAGCCGTCCACGCCACTGTGGGTGACACGGAGTTGGCGGTTAGACCTCGTCGACCCCATTCCGACGCCATACTGCGAGTCAATCCTAGCAAGGCAGCCTTAGAAGCGCAGTATGCCCCATGTCGCGGTAGCGCCACATGCGCAGCTTGCGATGCAATGTTGACAATTCGGCCGGGCGGGGACGGGTTCGCGGATAATTCCGCAGTCTTAGAGGCGGCAAAGTAAAGTCGCGCAAAGGCCTGCGAGCAGAGCATTGGCCCAAAGACATTGGTGGTCAAATGTTTCATGGTCTCCTCTGGCGGAGTCATCTCCATGTCACTAAGCGAGACATATCCGGCAGTGTTGATGAGTAGTATGCTTGGAAAGACCAGGTAGCTCTGGGGTTGATGAAGACGCTCTGATCATTTCCCGCTCTAGAGCACTAAAGGCAGACTCGACTGATAATGGCGAAGTAATATCGCATTCATAGGTACGAATTGCGTCGCTGCCTGCACCATAGCCGGATTCGAGAAGCTCCTCTCGCCGGGTAGCTTCAAAAGGGGCATAGAGGATGGCGAGGTGAGCGCCCTGTTCTTTGAGCTTCTTGCCTATGCTGGAGCCTAGCCCGCCTATATGGGATATTGTGTCAATATGCATTGATTTCTGGTATCGAAGTGTCCATCGGTGTACCTAGACCTCCGGGGAGGGTAGCTAATCTGCGAGCGAGAGCAATGAGCACCATGATTGATCGGCGCATCCCCGATATGACGCCAGGCCGCGGGGAAGCCCTAATAGCAACTGGAATACGAGAAGAATATGTGTGCTAAAAAAGAAAAAGCCTCGAAAAGCGCGTAAGTTGGGATCGCTATCCGACAGCTTAATTGATAACCACCCCACCACCGAGACTTTTTCTGGTTGTAGCTACTGCTGACTCACAAGCGGGGTAAAACACTAACTAGTTATCATCTCGGGAGAAAGGCGGCCAGCGTACACTCAAGGATACTCCAGACATAAAGCTTGGTATCAGTGACGACCTCAATCTTGTGACAGGAAGTCATTAAATAGCATCTGGCAATGCCACCAAAGGCCCGCGTGCTCTTAGTTGGAGCAGGAGGAATTGGGACCATTGCCGCACTCAATCTTGAGCGCGGAGGATTAGCCGAAGTCACCTGTGTCTTGCGGTCTAACTATGAAGCCGTCATAAGCCAGGGAATCGAAATTATCTCATGCGAGCACGGTCATATAAAAAACTGGCGGCCGACTGCAGGTTTGCAATCTTCCTTTTACGGAATGGTATGGCGTGGCTAACGGAGCACTCCAGTTCTAAATGTGATTCCTCGCGTCCGTAAGGAGGACGGTAGCACCCTCTTCGACTATATTGTCTGCACCACCAAGAACATCCCAGACGTCACACCCTCTATATGCGAGACTATTGCCCCCGCAGTGAGGCCAGGCCATACAGTGATTGTCCTCATCCAGAATGGACTAAACATCGAAAAGCCATTCCTGTCGCATTTCCCGCAGAATGTCATTCTCTCAGGCGTGAGCCGATGCGACGCTCATGAAATCGCCCACGGAGTGATCGAACAGAAAGAGGAAGATGATCTGCACATTGCCGCCTTTCACAACCCGCTTCTCGACCAAGATACCCAGCAAAAAGCTGCAGAGCAGTTTGTGCGTCTCTATGGTGCAGGAGGCAAGACTAACGTGCGACATGAGCCAAACTGGGAGCGAGATCGCTGGAGCAAGCTGGTGTACAATGCCACCTTGAATCCCATCTGCGCGCTGACGGGGGTCAATACGGGAGATTTACAGATTGCGGGGAGTGCTCTTGATCGCCTGGTTATTCCTGCTATGCAGGAGGTGGTGAAAGTATCTAAGGCTGTTGGGGTTGAACTACCTGACGATATCATTGAGACGACGATTCGTAAGAATCCAATGGAGAGGAAGATTGCTCCTAGCATGCAAAAAGACATGGAAAAGGTGTGTGCACACTTATTTCTCCATAACTTTGGGGACTCACAATAGCAGGGCAATCTACTTGAGCATGAAAATCTCATCGGCGAGGTGGTTCGTGAAGCACAGAAACAAGGTGTTGCCACACCTGTCTTGTCTGTTCTGTACGAGCTCTGCTCGGCTATTCAGTGGAGGGTGGCCAAGGAGAGAGGCATTAGGATATCATAACATTCAATCTATGCGAGAGACGGGGCATCAGACGGGAGTCTAGCTGCTTTAGGATAGCACTGCCAAAATGCCAAGCATGAGTCATTTTGGCTCATTATGATTTGTGATGATCTGTGATGATCTATGATGCTCCGTGCAAGTGTTGCTGTTCACGAATTAATCAAAAATGGAGAAAAGAAGGTCGAAGTGTTATATATAAATATTGTACTATGAGTAGACTCTGCAGACTTGCATTATCATCAACCCAAATCACACCATCTCATCTCCTATTGATCATTGAAGCTGGTTCTTCTTCAACCCGTCAAATTACATCCATCGTCTATCTAATACACGGTCCACATCTTACCAGATCGCCATAATGGAGTCCACTTCCAAGCCTACCATTCTCTTCTATGATATCGCCTCCGCCCCACCCGTTACTTGCTATGCGCCGAACCCCTGGAAGACAAGGTGCGTCACATTCATTATCTACCAAGCACATAAGCTAAGATGCAACAGATACGCCCTCAACTTCAAACAAGCCCACTATCTAACAAAATGGGTAGAACTGCCCGACGTACCCACGGTGCGCAAGAGTCTCGGCCTGGCAGCCAACAGAGTCCTCCCCGACGGCAGTCCCTTCTACACCCTTCCCATCATCAAAAACCTCTCGACAGGTGAACTCGTGGGCGATTCGTTTGAGATTGCGCAGTACCTTGACAGACTCTACCCCGAGGGGCCGAGATTACTCCCTCCTTCGACTGTGGGCCTTATTTCCGCGTTCAATTCGCAGGTCGATGCTGTCTTCACCCAGCATTGCGTGCTCTGTGTCCAGGGGATGCCGTACAATCCTGCGACAGCCGAGGAGTCGAAAGCGACCTTCGCCAAGCGAGCAGGCAAGGAGCGCTATGAGGATCTGATGATCACCGGAGAGGCGAGGGCTGGCATGCTCGAGAGCTTCCAGAATGCGCTGGGAGAGCTGGCAAAGGCGTACCGCCGGACGGAGGGCCCGTTTCTTAACGGTGATACGCCTACGTATGCCGATTTCATTGTAGGTAGCTGGTTGAAGTTTTACAAGAAGACGATAGAGGAGTGGGAGCAGTTGTTTGGTTGGCATGATGGGTTATGGGGAGAGTTACATCGTGCGCTGGAAAGGTATGCTGAGGTCAAATAGGTATGAAAATGTCTATATCAGATTCATAGCTTCATCATCGCTTCATCATGAATTAGACGGCATTTAGTGATGTCTCGGGGGAAGAGGAGGAGCTGGAAGCTCGGGATGAACTGGCGCGGGACTAAAGGCCGGCTGTTGCTGTTGCTCAGGATGCTCATCATCGGGAAACCCCTGGAAAATAATCAGAGTAAGTCAAAAAAAAAAAAAAAAAAAAAAAAAAAAAAAAAAAAAAAAAAAAAAAAAAAAAAAAAAAAAAAAAAAATGCATGAGGCTCGGTCAGCTCACATTCAGCAGATACTCCACGGCGCGATCGGGGTTGAACGACGCCGCTCTCATGGCCCGATCGATATCGATTCTAGCGAACCCCATGCTCTCCATCTGCGCAACGACGGTCTCCTCGCTCTGGACGCCATCGACAGGTACAGAACGGTCGTTGAAGGTAGCAGGCGTCTCAGTAGCCGTCTGAGCCGGAGCGGCCAATGCCCCGTGTGCCATGAGATTCGAATTTGCCAGATCCTCGGGCGCGAAATCACTTGGACTCGGTCCTGTCGGTACAGCAACTCCAGAGGGAGTCTGATCAAACTGCTTGTCACCCTGGGCTGAATGAAGAGTATGCGTCAACATCCTGACAGACGCGTTCTCCGTCCGGACGTGAGCAGCCATGATCTCCTTGACAGTCACCTTGCGCCCATAAAACCGCTCATTCTCGTCATTGCGCTCAATGAGAATCGTCCCGTCAATCTGTGCCCCCGCGTAGAAGCCGCGACTCTTGACGTACGACCAAATGGGAGCCTGTCGTTTGTGCACTTCCGACTCCAGCACCCCTCCCATGCCAACCGGCCCAGCCGCGACGGAGATCTCGCTTCCCAGCGTCACTCGCACTTTGGTGAACGCTTCCAGCGCCTCGTACGTATTGATGACCATGACACAGTCGTAGATGTCTATGCCAGCCAGGAAGCCGAGACCAGCGGTATGTAACAATATCCCTGACGGTGCACTCCATTCCCCCGTCTCGGGCATGCGAGCGATGAGGATCCCACTCCCACCAGCGCCGCTGAACCACAGTCCCGTTCTCATGGCCGTGAAGATGGCAATCCCCTTCGCCTGGCGGATCACCTCCGCAGGAATCTTCTGCAGAACCTTGGGTTTACCCCGTGGTTTGTTGATCCTCTTGTCAGGTGTCTGTTCCCGGGTTGCCACGGTCGCATCGTTGGCAACGTACACCCCTTCCTTGCAGAAACTGCGCAGGATGCGAGCTGCCTTTTCGCTTTCTTTGTCGAGCGTCATGGGCCAGAAGGCTTCAGAGCCGAGTCTATTGCTTAGCCGATTGACCGGAGCGCCGACTTTGTCAAGGGCGTCCCAGGCTTTGTCGAAGCCTTTTTTGCCATAGATCCATGCTTTGTTTTGTGTTAGGGACTTTTTGGTCCCGGGGCTTGAAGGAGATGGGGATGTAGGTTTGGTATTATCTGCTGTCGAGAACATTTTGGGTTGAGTTGGATTTTTGTATGGTGTTGATATTTGTTTGTCCGAGGAACGGACATTTATATAGAGTGATGCCGATCAGTAGCACCAGGCAGAAAGATAAAGCCATCGACATCATCGGCAGCTGCGTAGGACAGACATAGATTTGATAGCAGACAAGCAATAATAAGCGTGCGAGCCAACCCACTTGCCCCAATGATGTGTGATGATTCGGTGCGTGACGCTATGGCTGTGCTGGCTATCGCGGGGCATCGCCTCAATACGTTGGTTTCAGGTAGAAGGGAAACAAGAATAGATCACTTAGTTAGTGCTCAGTCACTAACTATCCCTTTCTTATCCTTTTAATTCCAGGCAATGATATAAATCTCCTTGGCTGTTATGCTGCGCTGCTGCTATACATAAATAGGCTACACCTTAAGAACCGACTGCTTTTGAAATTAGGTTGAGCGACTTTTGTGGTCCTCAGGACACGCGATCGGGCCAGCTCTTGCATATAGATTCTCTTAGTTATATAGACTAGTCTTTATAACCACAGTGATAATGTTTTATTGCCAAAAATTGAAAAGTATGATGCTCGTACTCGGATTCGAACGAGGTCTCATCATAAGTACACAAAACGAAAAAGAAATGCTCACAAGCGGATTTGAACCGCTGACCTCATGATTACTAGTCATGCGCTCTACCAACTGAGCTATGCGAGCTCGTTGAGAAAAACAGACTACACTTTTGCTTTATCAACCAGAACTAGAAGAACCAAATGATGTCCTGTGAGTACCATGAAGACCATGATGAGTCCATGTCGAAACATGGGGCATGTCATGATCCTCGTATTCGTATGTCTATCTGAACCAGGCTATACTCCCGTATATCAAAAGTCTAAAACTCGGCTTTTCTCCGTACTGGCTATATATGGTATATACCGTTACACCCTCCCCGATTCTGGACTCCACCTCATTATCCGAATATGCTAGCCATGTGTGATCGTAATGAGTGATATCCTGCCCACTCATGTCACGGTATCGTGTGCTCGATATTCAGTGCATGACCGTTTTTGGATAAGCAGAGTATGTCCGGCAGGTCCGCCAGAAACGCAGACTTCATCTGAGACTGTAGCGTAATAGTTCCCGCATGGGGAATAACTGTCCACAAGCGCTGAGAAGAAGGACCGGACCGTATACCTGGAACGCCAATCGGAATTGGTGTGACAATGAATATGAACTGAAGAATTTCCGTGTCTCACTCCATCGTCAGTTCTGCGCTTAAATGGCCAAGTTAGCAAGCCAAGTTAGTGGTGGAGAATCTACATGGATGGCTCGTTTCAGGATGATTTGCCGGAGCCTAACTCGTTTTCGAATAGATTGCAATATGGATTCTCTGCCCCCCTGAAGCAGACGTGAGAACATTTAAAGCCCAGTTTCTGCATGTCAATGGAAAACCATCAAGAACAAACATTTCAGTGCGCAACAGCTGACTCTCTCTACTATCGCAATGAAGCTCGTTTTCAGCCTCCTTCTCCCTACCCTGGGCGTATCTGCCTCCGTCATCAAACGTGAAGACACCTGGGGCGGCAGCGTCTCTCTCGGTCCTACCAAATCCACCATCGTCAAGGCCGTCACCACCCTCATCCCCGGTGCGGCGCCTGCAACTCAAAGCGGCGAGCTCTTCCTCTGGCCCGGGATGAGCAACGGCACAGGCGATCTTGTCCAAACCACGCTGGAAAGCTGGCCCAGCAATGACTGGTGCGGTGCAACAACAGGCCAGTGGTGTGTAAGGGCTAGTCTGTTCGGCAGCTTTGGACAGTTGGATGGGGACGCCAGCCCGGTGAGCGGGACGGATCAGGTTCGCATCGAGTATACTTTGTTGGATGATCAGGAGACCTGGGTGCAGTATGTATCGCACACTAACGGTAAGGATGTTGGCTAATTGGGACAGGAATGTGACCAATGCGCAGACGGGCAAGCTTCTCTCGACCTTCTCGCACAAGTCTGGGCCATATATGACTGGGTGAGTTTTTGTTCCCGAAATTGGAGGAGTAATGCTGATTGGGTAGATATGGCACTGGAACTGAGTGTAACGGTGGCTGCACAGGCACTGTTGCAGAGCAAAAGTACCTCAATACGAAGATCACTCTGGCCTCGGCTGATACTACCTTTGGTAACACTATTGCTTCGGCTGCCGGTGCGACGTACTCTGGCTTGAGCTCGAGCGAGGGAGGAAAGGTGTGGACAATCGAGAGCATCACCATTCCCGCCATGTCGAGCTCGTAGAATTATAGCTCACCTATCTCGCCTACCTTAGCTGCGACTTTCGGAACTTTGCACCTCATTCAGCACAGAGTACGTCCTTTTTGCTTTTTAGATCGTATCGAATATCAGCAGTTTATTGAGCTGTTACCTCTTTAGAGTAGATTTGGGCGGGCAAATGAAGGGCAATCCAAGAGCAAAATATATCAATGTGTACATTCGAAATCCTATTTACCCATCGAGTATCCATATACAGCCGAGACCGAACAACTCAACCACTGTAATCCACCTCAACCACCAACCTCACCGCACCGGCACTCACACTACCCCCGATACCATCAACAGACGCCTCCGCCGCCGTGTACGCATTCACCACCTTGGCAGCATCCGTCGTGATATACGAGCAATCACCCCCTTTATGATCACAGATCCTCATCCCCTGCACCGTCAGACCCGCCTTCTGCGCCTGGATGGCAGACACATCCCACCCGGACCACTGATTGTTATCGGTATTCCCAAAGTCAAACTCGCCCCAGGTACACGCGTACCCGCCGTACTCATCCGTCGGCAGCGAATCGCCCGCAGCGGCACCCCATCCGCCCTGCGAGTTCTCATCAAACGCAACGTACTTGGTCTGGCCAGCCGCAAGGGTGAAGTTAAGCGCTGAGTGGCCGTACCACCCGTCCAGCTTGCCGTCGGGGCCTATCTTGTTCCAGAACGAGACGAACCAGTCGTCGGTGTTGCTGCCTGTAAATTTCACAACGTACTTGTACTGTGAGGCTGTGGAGGCGGTCACCTCAATGATGTTGCTGCCCCAGGGGCTGCCGACGTTGCCGGCGTACTCGATCCCTGAGCCGGAGGAGCTGGTGCGTTGGCCAAAACCAGAGGTCGAGTACACGCCATTGGAAGGGGTGGAGGTCCAGCTGGCGCTGTTGCCGGAGCTGCTGGTCGCCGCAGACACTGTGGCGCTGCTAATGCTAGTGCTAAACGTAGTCGCTGTGCTGGTGGTGGCCGAAAGAACATCCAGAAGGTTCACAGCGACGTCGAGGTTACTTGCGAGCGGCTGGCTGTCAGCAGTGGAAGTCACTGCGGCTGCCACGGTGGTAGTTGGCTTGTGGGCGTGAGGGCGTCGCGTGATAGTGGTGTACAAGGTGACAACCTCGAGGTTGACGATAGTCTTGGTGCTGACCGCCGGATTGGCCTGAGCGTCAACCTCTCTGGCCTTCAATTCTGCATTATGAGCAAGACGGTGACGAAGATGAGCATGCTCGTGTGCATGGTGTGCTCCAGCCATGGCCGAGCCAGCGGTGATGGCTGTCAAAAGGAACGACTTCCACTTCATGACGAATGGGTAAATCCAGCTCTGCTTAAACAAAGAAGTGACTAATAATCGATGTATTCGGCACAAACAATAAAAGAGTGGCAGTGATTTTGATCCCACGGAAAAGAGTGTTGAGTGCGATATATGAACGAATGACTGTCGGAGGAAGACTCCTGAATCTCGTCAGGTGGGACCAGCGCCAACGAAAAAAGATGTGAACGCCTATAGGCAAGACGTATGACCAAGATAGTTATCGTCAGCGCTCGAGAAAGCGGACATATTGGACAGACGCTTGTCTAGTCAATTGGTATTCATCAAGAGTCCACTCGGGTCAAGCCCTATGGATGGTTGATCTGTCTAGCGAGCAGAATTACGGAATATGAAACGGATTGCCCCATCCCATTCAAAGCCTAGCAGCGTTTAGATAACTGACCAGCTGAATTGATATAGTCTGCGCTGTTCTAGATCTAGGCTTTGTTGATTGTTGATAGTCATGGAACCAACATACCATCCCTACTTAAGCGGGCCCCCTCCTTGCCTCGTCAACATTCTCAGCCACTCAGAACCAGGGCATGCGCAACGGAAAAATGAAAAGATCTTGAATCTTCCATGTGGTTATGGAGGAGGATTGACCTGATTCGTGGCTGGTATCCATACAACAGCGTTACCATGCTGTGTCTTGCAGTGGCATCTCTGGGCGTAACCTTATGGCAGGACGGTGGGATTTCCAAGTCTTCAAAAATTCGATCAGAGGCCTAGATGCTATGAACTATATTAGTTTGGCACTGACAGAATAACAATCGACGTGTCGCCCTCGTAGTTCTCTTACTCCCTCCACCTATCACGCCCTGAATATGCTGATGCTCATATACCACCTTACAGCAACTTTTAACCCACAAGAGTATCTTTCTTTCCACTGGACCTATACTCTTCCGAAAGCACAAAGTATCGGTTGCCATGTCTTAACCATACAATAATGAGGGATGTGAAATTGTGCCGTTTCCTCAAAAGGGAAATGGGAGTGGATCCCTCACTTACGTATACCACGGCTTTAATGAACGCCTTCGACCCGCTAACAGCAGCCACTGGCTTGAGGCAAAACTCTAGATCGGGATGACGAATGCTTGGTACTATTGACTACTCTAGCCCGTGTCCAGGCAAACACTTTGTTGATGATGCGGAAAATAAGTCAGTTTGAGAAGGGTTGCTCTCGAGATACGTAGGCTCAGTACGCTGGTGAACCAAGCTGATTTCGAACATAGCCATAGTGTCGCATCATGGGGTTGCCTTTATGAAGTGACAATCCTTTATGTTAGCCATAAGTGGCATTTCATACTACCCGGAGATCAATTGAATCGGCGCTTCAGGAATAGCCGCTGTGAGTGTGAAGATCGCCGCGTATCTGCATACGTAGGTCTTGCAATTGCGGATTTACTTAGATGACTAGATAACTTACTATGCTAATTTCAGTATCTCATGTTTTAAGGCTCCCGTGCCCGGCCCCGGCACCACATGCATCAAGCTCTCGTACACTGCGTGCTACTAGAACGTTTAAAATAATCAAATGGCAGCATAGCTTGATTCAAGTATGGACAGTCAAGTGAATATCTCGTGCCGGATGTTTCAAATTCTTGATTCTAGCCCGGAGAAGGATAAACCAGGCTAGCCATCACCCCACAGCCACAAGTCAGCCGGTAGCTCCTCGTCCTCTGCCCCAGGAACCAAGCTGTTCGCGTTCAGCTCATCCGTTGCCGAGAGCATATGGTTCAAAGATAGTCCGAAATCCCGCCAGTCGAACAGAAGTTCCTCGTCTTGTACCACCGTCACTGTGGCTGCAGGAGTCGGACCGGGACCTTCTGCATCCGGAGCCATTCCGTGGTGCCGCTGTTGAGCCACACAGTTTCTTTCGTTGAGTGTCTCAATGAGAGGAATTCCCGGATCCTCTTCGGGGCGAGTGGTCTCTGGCCGTATAAGTGGTTGCACCAACTCTTCGAGAAGCTCAATCTCCGATCTGCGAAGTTGCGCGACTCGGTTTCCACGTGCGATCATCTCATCCAATAGACTGAAGCCCATATCACGGTAGCTGTGGTCTGGCAGTGTGCCCGGCAAGACGGCGGAGATTAAGGAGACAATAAAGAAGGACGAGAAGAGGTTCTCAAGGTCGAATGGGAGAAAACTTTCTGTCTTGCTGTTAGGGTACGCATAGGACGGGGCCATTGGGACTAACCAAGGAGATTCTGGTCTCGCAGAGCCGTTAGTATCTTCAATGATCGGAGTGCTGAATCGATGCACGCTTGGATCAGGGTTCGGACGGGGGAAGATAGACTTCGGAAGACGTCGCCCTCTTCGAAGCAGCTTAGTCGTTCCCAGAGCAAACTTAGGATGAGTGGACGAGCGGTGACGATAATGCACTGTTTTCATGAGCCACCTGGGCATCACCGAAAGGAATAAACACGCACCGAATGACATGAAAGTGTCAACCGAGTGGTCACGCCAGAAAGAGTATCCACCGAACTCGAGAATCGATGAGCAAAAACCTCCTCCAATTCCCGCGACAGGTCGGTCATCTCATGCAGTATGGAGCGTGTTCCGTGAAGGAAGGCACCGCCCAACTTCCCGTTTGCGCTGTACACCGCTGTGGCAACGTCAGCCTGTCCTTTAGCAGCCGGCAGGTCACTTACTATTCAACACCCGCGTGATAACCTGCGTGATCTTGACATGAAGGCTCAAGGCTGCTGTCTCTTGGGAGCAGGTCTTAGGGTCCCACAGGACGGTGGTCACATCCTCATCATTCACCGAAGTCGGCGACCCGATCAACGAAGAGAACTTGCGGTCGAGAATGTATACCGTCCACCAAATCTTAGTACACCGTTCGACGCGCTTCTCACCAAGTTGCTCGACTGGAAGAGCGCGATGCAAACCTTCCACCAGAGCCATACGCATGGCATGACCAATCTGCGCTCGTCAGTTGTCGCCTATGGATCGTGAAGTAGGCAATGCATACATAGCAATAGGCTGAGTCCCGCATGTCCACCGAGTGAAGGTACAGCGCAATCAGCGCCAGAACCTCAATTGCTAGAAGAGGATCTTGCCAGAGCGCCGTGGTATCCGGTAACAGTGACATCGCTCGGGAGAAGTACTTTGTCCATGAAGCAGTATTTGATGCCCTTCGCACAGGCGCCAACAGTGCCTCTCCGAAGGCCAGCACGACGAGAAACTGCACGTACCACAGCCGAGATTCCTGGACTTTTGCGGATGCATTACAATAGAACTCGTCCAAATTACGGGTAAAGTCCTCCTCGTCAAAGAGCTGATACAGATGGCCGAAATGGAAACGGACCGTGTTCAGCATGTAGATTGCTTGATCGCGAGAAGGGAGTCCACTTATATCGGGGATCTCTTCGGAGCTGGCCTGGCGCCAGTGAATCTGATATGCATCGCCGTCGACGGCCAGAGGGATTGGCTTGGTGCTTGTAGGGTTAAGTCGGGTCTGTATCGTGCTGAGGACCCGACGACTGAACGACCATGTCGAGGTTGGACCGAGAAGTACTGATGGCCACCATTAGCAGAATACTAACACCAAGAGGTTAATAGCATACACCAAGCCCGTTGTGTGCGCCCGCTGTTCTTCACGTAAGTGGATGGTGATACCAAGGGATTGGCGGCGAATCGCTCATCATGTCGATTCAACTCCTGTTGCTCAGGCGTAGCGAGTCCGCATGGTTCTGACACTGACTGCGGCGCTTCTTTTGAACTGATAGACTCTGAATTACTGGCATGACTCTGTAAGACGCGAGGCCGCTTTGACGGGGTCGATGTAAGCGAGCCTTCTAGTTCGCTCACTTTTCTCTTAAGCGAAAGGAATAACCTCAAATGTTCGTTAGAACAACAACATCTTATGCTGGTCTTCTTCGACACACTCTTCAGAAACTACAATCTTCCGATCTTCCTCAAATACGCAGTCCTGCTGTCGATTGCGACACTTGTCACACGGCTGCGTGCCAGAACATTTGACCTTGCGAGCTCGACATCGCTGACACCTGTGGCAGTCAGTCGGGCACTCGGTTGGGAGCCAGGTCGACGTACGCGTTGGAGGTGCGCTTGGAACGAGCTGAGTGATCCATCCGTTTTCAAGCAGTCAGAACCATTGTACAATTGACCTGTACTATTGCTATGGCATATTCTTGATGCTGTTGTTGGCATTTGGTCCCGAACCCCACAGACTGAGAGGGACAGTCAGCATCTGATTGGTCAGTAACAGTATGCTAAGTGTCTCTTCGACTAGGTATTATCAAGTTGATCAGCTTGGATATCATTGTGACGATAATAGAAGTTGAGAAGATAGGTATCGTAAGAAAATACAATGATACGGACAAAGAAGACTGCAATAGGATTACAATGTCGAGTTATGAATCCTCACAGTATTGTCGTAATGAGTTCCCCTGGTGACTACGCTGGTCTGAAATAGAATCACCAGTTCCAGGCTGAAACAGCTGTTGCTCCATCGGGTATCATGTAGTTGACATTGCGTAGTAGCTGTTTCTTCATTATTGGTTGTAAGTGCTGCTTCGCCCTTCGTACTGACCCAGCGGTTATTGCCCAGATTGATCGGGATGGCGCGACTGACGTTACTACTTCATACTTGCCCATTTTTGAGTCTGTTTGTTCTTAGTTTAGATCTGGTTAGTCACTGCCGACGAGCTGGTAAAGAGACTCTATGTGTCGACCTCAGGAATGGTCCTTACCTTCGCATCGCTTAAGCATGGGTGTCGCATTGTCCGCCACAGTCTAAGGCATGGACGAGGTTTCTGCAGCCACGAGGGCTAAGTATTTTTCAACAGTCGCTCTTTTCATTGAGATGATTACTCCACAGTGATCAGTCTCGTTACACTCCTTCTGGGAAATTATTATCGAGACGTCCACGATGGGACGGCAATGCCAGTGTCACTGGCCTTTATCTTTACGCTTGAGCCTATTGTTATCGTTATTACTACTCCCCCTCCGGGCCACCACACTCGATCTCAACGTTACAGACCCTGGTGAGTTCTATGAGTTCTACGGAAGTATTGTTCACTCCGAACGGGCCTGATCGCCGGCAGAAAATACCAAAGAGGTAGCCAGTCAACTAGCCTGGGACCTCGTCAGCTTCTACACTGGCAACAACACCGGCGACGTCCCGGGTAACCTCCCCGCCCCCTACTACTGGTGGGAAGCCGGCGCTTTTTTCGGCACCCTTGTCAACTACTGGCGATATACCGGCGACGATACCTACAATAACATCACCATGCAGGCTATCTTGCACCAGGCCGGAACAGGTGACTTTATGCCTTCCAACCAGACCCGCACCGAGGGCAACGATGACCAGGCCTTCTGGGCCTTTACCGCACTCATGGCGGCCGAACATAATTTCCCCAACCCACCCGAGGACTCGCCGTCGTGGCTGGCCATGGCGCAAGCGGTCTTCAATGAGCAGATCGCGCGCTGGGACGATCGGACCTGTGGAGGTGGACTGAAATGGCAGATCTTTCCCTTCAACAACGGCTACACGTATCGCAACTCCATCTCCAACGGAGGGCTCTTCAATATCGCTGCCCGGCTCGCACGGTATACAGGGGACGCCGGGTATGCCGAATGGGCGAACAAGGTCTGGGACTGGGTCACAGAGACTGGACTGATCGGTCCGGAATATTACGTCTTCGACGGGGCGTACGAGAGCGACAACTGCTCCGCGCTCAATCGAGTCGAATGGACGTATAACAATGGTGTCTTTCTTCATGGGGCCGCCCATATGTGGAATTATGTATGTCTCCTAGTCAGTTCTCCAAGAGCGAAGAGACAGCTGACCCTGCCAGACCAAAGGCAACTCGTCATGGAAGGCGCGTATCGACGGTCTCCTCAACGCGCAGAGGACCTTCCTCTCGCCGAACAAGTCATCCGAGAATGTACTTTATGAATACGCCTGCGAGACAATCAACACGTGTCGAACCGACCAGTACTCCTTCAAAGCGTATCTGGCGCGCTGGATGGGAGATGTTGCGCAATTGGCTCCCTGGACCCGCAATACGATTGCGACTCGACTGCGGGCTTCGGCCACGGCAGCAGCAGCGCAATGTGTCGGCGGCAAGACGGGGACGTATTGTGGAATGCGGTGGACGACGGGCGAGTACGACGGCACGACGGGGGTGGGACAACAGATGTCGGCGCTGGAGGTGGTTCAGGCGAATCTGTTCGACACGGTCGCGGGGCCACTGACGAATAGCACTGGGGGAACGAGCAAGGGGAACAGTGCGGTGGGGAGGGGATCCTCGGAAGGAACTGCGGTGCCCAACGATTCTAGTATCGTCACCATGGCTGATCGCGTAGTCGCGTGGGTCGCAACGGGGGGATTGGGGGTGCTGCTGGGGGGATATCTTTATCTTGTTGTGACATGACGCTGGCCGTTGACAACAGCAATGATAACCTGATGAATAACGAATGTCACATTGGAACGAAGCCCTCCTCGTGGAGTTGTCCTTCTTGCGTCAATCTGGACAAAAGCGGAAATGATAGCACTTGTGATGCGGCTAACCCTTTTGGGCAAGAGATACGCCGAGTCAGAGATGGCCAATAGGAGAAGGGCACGTGACTTACTGCCTGAGGGGCCAGGCATTCGACCACCAATCGGTGCTCTTTGGCCCATTGCGTACAACACGAGGCCTTGGGAGGCGTATCTTTCTTTCCCCAGAATACCTAGGCAGATATGTCGTACCAAAGGGTATATAAGGACCCTATGACTCTGATCAAACACATGGCAAATTATTCTGTTCTTTCCTTCCCATTTTACAGGCAATCATGACGGCTCTTCATCCCTTTGACCCCATCACTCCGGCGGAAATCCAGTTGGCTGTCAAAATTCTGGAAGCGGCTTTCCCGGGTGTCTCCCTGAGATACAAGAAAATTGACGTCAATGAACCTCTGAAAAAGGAGGTTGTACCGTATATTGAAGCCGAGAGATTAGGGAAGCCTTTGCCGACGGCACCAACCCGGTTGTTGCAGGTTCTGTTCCATCGTCTTGACAATGGAGCATTCTACAAAGCGTTGCTCAATGCGGGGACAAGGTCTGTGGTGTATGCCAAACAGCTGCCCAAAGAGGTTCAGGTATATTCTATGTCAATCGATGAACCTTCAGGAAATGTCTCTGACTCAACCCAGGGCCCAGTCGATGCAGACGAACTGATCGAAATTGAGCAACTCTGCCTGAGCCACCCCGCGGTGCAGGCAGAGATTGCCAAAATGCAACTGCCGCAGGGGGTGACTGTTTGTAACGATCCTTGGATCTATGGGACGGATGACCCCAAGGAAACCCGGCGCCTGTTCCAGTGCTACATGTACGTGGTGACCACGGATCATCCGCAAAATAACCACTATTCTGCGCCCTGTAAATTCTCGCCCGTGTTCGATGCGCTTACTCGTGAACTTGTCCGTATGGACTATCTCCCGGGTGGTGTGGACGCCCAGGTCACCGAGACTCAGCCGTGGAAGACGGTGGAGACCATTCAGTACGCGCATGATCTGCTCACAGAACCACTGCGGACGGATCTGAAGCCTTATATCGTGCAACAGCCCGAGGGTCCGTCATTCCATGTGCAGGGTAACCTGGTCTCCTGGCAAAAGTGGAAGTTTCGCGTGGGGTTCAACACCCGCGAAGGGTTGGTCATCTACAACACCACTTATGACGGACGCAATGTGTTTTACCGGCTGTCAGTGTCTGAGATGACCGTACCATATGGAGGTATGCATTGGCCATCCATGATTGTGGACAAGAGAAGTCGCTAACAGGATAGATCCACGCGCCCCGTACCACCGCAAGCAGGCGTTTGACGTTGGGGACGTTGGATTCGGCATCACTGCGAACCAGCTCTCCCTTGGCTGCGACTGTCTGGGTCACATCAAGTACTTCGACGGGTACCGTTCCGACTCCAAGGGCAACCCGGTGCAACTGAAGAATGTCATCTGCTTGCACGAGCAAGATAATGGTCTTCAGCACAAGCACACCAATTACCGCACCGGGGCTGCCACGGTGGTCCGCAACCGCCAGCTAGTGGTCCAGATGATCTGCACTGTCTCCAACTACGAGTACATCTTTGCCTTTATCTTCGACCAAGCTGCTAACATCGAGCTGGAGGTGCGCGCGACCGGCATCCTGTCTACTGTGCCGTTTGACAACGAAAAGTTCGGGACGACAGTACCCTGGGGAACGAATGTCGGGCCTGGTGTTATGGCGCCGTTCCACCAGCACATGTTCTCCTTCCGTATTGACCCTGCCATTGATGGGTTCAAAAACACGGTCTACTACGAAGATAGCGTTCCGATGCCCGAGGACGAGAATAACCCGTATCTGGTGGGTTACACCACAGAACAAACCGTCCTGCGGACCAGCGGCAGCGCCAACACCAGCGTGGAGCGCCACCGGGTGTTCAAGATTCGCAACGACGCCTGCATCAACCCTATCACTTATAAACCGGTGGCCTATAAGCTGCAGACCTCGCCGAGCCAGATGCTGCTGGCTGGGAACAGGTCGTTTGGCTACAAGCGGGCCGAGTTCGCTACCAAGCCGATCTGGGTGACAAAGTATCAGGATGACGAGCTGTATGCGGCTGGCGAATTCACCAACCAGAGCAAGCAGAGCGAGGGGGTGGAAAAGTGGGTGAAGCGCAATGACCCTGTTGAGAATGAGGATCTTGTCCTGTGGCATAGTAAGTCTGATGGACTCCTTGTTGAGGCTTCACTGACAGTCCTAGCTTTTGGGCTTACGCACAATCCCCGGGTAGAGGATTTCCCCGTGATGCCGGTCGAACGTGTCAGTGTCATGCTCAAGCCGGATGGTTTCTTTACCAAGAACCCGGCGCTGGACGTTCCCGCATCGACTCAGTCATTCAATCGGTCAACGCTGCATCCGGAGCCGGCTGGTTGCTGCGCTCCTGCCAAGGTGAAGTTGTAGTTTGATGAATGACATGAATACGCTTGATGATGTCCATCTTATTATTTTCTATACGCAAAGACACCGTATCTTCATGAATCGATCGATCTGTTATGGGTCCAACGAGCGACGAGGTCGCATGTAAGTCACCGTAACAACAATATCCATCAACGATGAACTCCATCAAAAAAAGACGGACGCCCCGGGGCAAGATGTTTTATTTCGACCGTTAAATGTCTATTACCTTTTTGGTCACCGGTTATTACAGTCATTCGCCGTTCAAGATCATCCACAGTAGAAAAGAAGACGGGATTAGATATAATTATCCTCTATATCAAAAGATTTTATCCCCGGGTCCCCGAACTCGGCCGACAAGTCTATACAGAGGCCTATACACAGGAAGATATAAGTAGAATGATTGCCATCAACACCAGCACACGCCATTTCAATTGGCAAACTCCGAACCATGGCGCCCCTCTCTAGAATCTGGTCGTACCTGAACGAGGACATCGGCGAAGACCTCCTCCTCGAATCACAACTTCTCCTCCTCTCCTTCGCAACGGGCATCCAAGACGCCGCCGGCTGTGGCTGCTGCTGAGTAGCGTTATTCAGACGGTTCTCGTCGGGGGCGCAGGTGGCGATGAGCCGGTCGTTGAAGATCACGGAGATCACAACGGCCATGGCGACGGCGGCATATGTGGATGTGGTGGTGGATCCGGGGCTGTTGAGGGTGCTGTTCCTGGTGATGTGAATATTACCCCAGATCTAATCCTCAAGGTCCTCAGATCAGCATGGCAAGCTTTTTACTTTATTGTAACCTCTTCTGTCTCATCTAATTATCTTCTATATCAATGCAATAGGAATGCACAGAATGCCGGTGTCGGGGTCTCGGGAACCATCAATCGGCGAACTCTGGCGCTTTCTGTCTCTCTAGAATGATTCGATTATGACTAATGTCGCCCACTTAACTAGTTAGTTATGCCGAGTGGAGAGTAGACAAAGTATTTATTATTGTAATTGTGCCCCTCCACGCGTCGACATCAACCAGAGTTACCAGACCTCAATCTAAACACTACAGCCATTCTATACCTCCTCTACAAAATGTGCATGCCATCCAAGTGCAACAACTGCCGTACGTCTACACCCCACCTGTCGCAGACTCTTACTAACAAAAAAAAACAAAACAGAGAAAAAAACCTGGTGGGGTTGCGGAAGCCATATCCCCTCCGTCATGGACCAGGTGCCCGAATCCGATCGCTGCACCTGCACTCCCAAGGTCAACGCCGACGGCAAGGAGTATCCTCCCAAGGGGGCCGGTCCTGCCTGACTAGCCGGTGCAAAGTGTGTGCTACAGTAGGAAAGAGACTCAAGGGGTTATGAATGATGAATGATATTTGTTATATGGATGTTTTGTTTGTATCTACACCATAGAGCATGTGACATTCCGTGTTTAGGGTCTGCTTCAAACGGACTACTGCTCAACCCGGTCCTTGTAGCATCCTGTTCCACCGGTGTGCGTGTGAGGAGTCCTCTTCTTGGCTTGCTCCAGCTGCGACCGCTTGACCACGGTGGACATAGTGCGCGGCGGGATCGAGTCGAGGCTGTTGGCGTACGTCGCCACTGCAAAGGCCGTCGCCTTGGAATTGATCAGGAAGGCCTCGCGGCTGAGGTTGGTCATGTTGTCGCCCTTGGCGTGGTAGTTGGCGTCCAGAGCCACGCCCGCCTGGCCGCCAAACAGCTTGGCCTGTTCCTCTGTCTTGATCGCCTCCGCGCCGGTGAAAATGCCTCCCGCGGGGATGCCGTTGAGAATAAAGGCCTCGTAGTCGGAGCGGCCGTTGAACTCGGTGGGCACGAACGGCTTGCGGATCGACTTGTAGTAGTCCTCGAAGAGCCGCTCGATCTGCGCCGAGCCGGCAGGCCCGGTCAGGTTGAAGGCAGATCCGTCGCCGTCATAGATCATCAGGGCGTAGTTGGGGGAGGCGATCATGTCGAAGTTGAGATACAGACGGATCTTGGCCTTCTCGGTAGCATTGAGGCTGTTGACGTAGTAGTTGCTGCCCAGCAGGCCGAACTCCTCCGCCGTCCAGAAGCAGAAGCGCACCGCGTTCTTGACCGAGAAGCGGGTCAGCGCCTTGGCGACGACGAGGTTGCTGATAATGCCGGAGCCGTCGTCGTTGATGCCGGGCCCGGCCTCGACCGAGTCCGTGTGGCCGCCCAGCGCGACGACGTTGTTGGGATCGCCGCCCTTGGTCTGCGCGATCACGTTGTAGGTGGTCCGGTTCTCGACCTTGCTGTCGATCCACAGGTTGGCTGTGACCGTGCCCGCCTGGATCATCTTGATCAGCGCCTGTCCGTCCGCGAGGCTGATGCCGGCGATGGGAGCGTAGGGACCCAGCTCGCTGGTCGGGCCGCCCAGGGTTCCCGCCATAGAACCCTCGATATTGTTGTACACGAGCGCAGCCGCCGCACCGGCCTTGGCGCTCAATACGGATTTGGTCGCAAAGGGGCACTCCCCCCGGGAGACCAGAGCAATCTTGCCCTTCAGATCGGCGGGATAGTCACTCTCGACACAGCCCAGGTTGTTCACCACTGCCAGCGGAGCCGTGGCGTTCACGCTGGGGCTGTAAGTCATGGTGGTGGCGGCATAGGACTTGCCGTCGACCGTGAGAGCCTGGTCGGCTCTGGTCCACTGGTGAACCTGAGGCTGCTTGTAAACGTCGTAGTAGCCGGTTTTCTTCAATTCGCGGTAGAGGTAGTTGACGGTGTCCTCATGGGCCCGTCCTCCAAAGACGCGGTTGCGCTCAGGGTAGGCATAGGCGAAGTCTTCCAGCTTTTGAGCGCCATGCATAAGATCCCACAAATGGATCGTTTGAGGCAGGACTTTCTATAATAGACAGGATGTTTTAGCATTCAGCAAGAAGACAGGCGAGAGGAACACTAACCGGATGGACTGGGGGCTTCCAGTCCCATCCTGGACCATTGGCCACGGCCAGAGAGGCAAACGATGTGAGGTAGAGCAGCTTCATGGTGACCCTGTACGAATAATCGCCGACTATCTCACAGCTCGGAGCTGTGTAAGAGATTAAAATGCTACAGCCGGAGAGAAAAGTGATAATGATCAACATTCCGATCGTCGCCTGCCTTTTATACATCCCCAGCATGCCATCGCTACTGCCCTCACTACTGCCAATCGGGGCTGTAATCCTGCCACTGTCAATAATTCCCCGCGTCGACCTCACAGCAATTATGCACGGAATGGCACCTCATCCCGCCTGGAGTTGCATTCAAGCAGGAAAAGACGACTTGGCAAAAGGACTGAGTCGAGGGCCAAGAGGATAGTATGCCTTGGCAGAGATAAGAGTCGGGGTACGAGAACGGAGGAATAGCACACTTTGGCAACTGCGGCTTCAGTCCGATGATAAACGGCATTATCCAGGCTTGATCTGTTTGTGGCTGCAATTGCCAAGAGGAGGATGAGGCCATTATATTGAATTCCTCGTGTTAATCAATCAAGGCCATGTGCTGTCTTACCTGCGTAGACTACATTCTAGAGCCCAACAGTACTTTCGGACTGTATACGGTATACCTAACCAGCACTATTCCAGAATCTGCTTAGACGCTTATATCACGCCCATTCTACTCCGTCTGTAAGAGTCCGGCACCCCCGCCAGCCGGCGCTCTCCGTTGGAATTCCGGTTCCCAAGACCTGGAAGCTTGGCGTATTCTACAGTTCTACTGAAGAGTTCAGAAGGAGCCCGGAGAAGATGTGTATTCATACTCCGTACTTCTTGCTCCTTCATCGCGTTGCCAGGCTACCCTCCACGTCAGTCTCAGTAGGCATAGAGGATGTTGACGTAGCCGCGATAACTGAACTGATTCCGACAAGTTATGAGAGTCTACTATGACTTATGTAAAACCTGTGACCCTGCTTGCATTACTTGCATTACCTTGAAATAGCACAAACCCAATGAGATACAGTGAAACTGTGGACGAGGGAAGAATAGCCGAGGCTGCGGTGAGTGGCAGAAGCTGAAGCTATTAGGCATCCCCGGTGAATTGCTGAATGCTGGCTGCTCAACGCTAGGAACAAGAGTCATAATTAATGTTGTGTCATCGCTGCTGTTAATCCTCCTCAGTGACATGCACAGTCCGAATGCGACCCTTCATATACTTTTCCATCTGCAACGCAGGAACTTCGGAGATCTGCTTGCCAGACGTCAGATTCCAGCTCTTCTCATCGTGGCGTCCCTTGAGCGCGGCGCATGGCCACTTGGCGAGATTGCGATCCCGGACAGATTCATGAATGAATTCGTTCGTGAAATCGGACTCCTGACCCGCCGGGTTGTACCCCATCGGTTTGCGAGTTGATCTTCCTCCCAGCTTACCCTGTATGGTTCGTACTATGCTGCTGTGGTCGACTTTCCCCAGGCTCGTCGCCCAAGGAGCCATCTCGCTTTCCTCTGGTTGCGGGGGATCATCGAACAGATACTCTTCAATGTCAAAGCTCAGCTGCCGATGCTTCATGCACTGCGCAATCATCCATGCCAGAGTGATGTTGGACAGCCGGGGATTCTCGTCACCACCGCCGACATCCGTATGCACACCGGAAAACCACACCTGGAGCATCTCCTGTCCCTCGTTCTTGTGCGGGATATGCCACACGATCGGCTGAAACGCAGTGCGCTCCTCGTCCAGCGACAGCGCATGGTACGCACAGCGCACATTATCCTGCAGTATTGTATTCCGCAGCTCCAGCTTCTCGCCCGAGTCCCGGCCCAGCCACGCCTTCTGGAACCCAACCGTATCCCACACCCCGATGATCTCGACCGTGAACCGCGGGAGGGGGTCGCGGAACCCCATCCGTTTGCGCTGCTCCGCATCGTATCCGTCGATTTTGTGGTTGTAGAAATCATCATATACGAGCGCAAAGTTGTCCATGCCGCGCGGGGTCAGCAGACCCCATTTGCAGACGAGCCCGGCGACGGCACGGGCGGTGTACGCGCCGCGCGAAAAGCCAAAGAAATAGATCTTGTCGCCGTCGTTGTAGTTGTCGGCCAGGAAGCCGTACGCGGCTCGCACGTTGGCGCTGACGCCCAGCCCGGCCACGCCTGGTCAGGTCAGCAGCGATTCACTTGTAGGGGTAGGCTGCGCACCGCCCCGGTATTTGTCTCCGAGACTAGTTCCCACGCCCTTCTGGTAGTAGACAATCTGAGGAATCTCGTGTTGTTGGCCATCCTCGCCATCAACAACGGCGAGGCGGCTCAGCGCTCTGCTAAAGCGAGTGAGGTTTGACGGCGGCTGGGCCCCGTCGGCGAGCGAATCCTGCCAGGTGCCTGGTCGGTTAGCATGCGTTTTAGAAGGAGATTTGGAGATATCTACCATCACAGCAGACAATGAGTCGTTTTGGAGGGTAGCGCTTGACACCAGACATGGTGAGGATGTGTTCCAATGAATTAGTGGAAGAGGTCATAGACCGAAATATAACACGACAGCGATAGATCCTTCATTGCTATACTGCAGCAGAGCTTATATCATAATTCAACCCGCGGAAACAGTGCATTGCCACCTTTGTCGGAGTCTGGTGAGCACTCAGCTGAAGACGTCATCCAATGGCAATAACGGGGAGGTCGTTTGCGGCTTAGGCTTTGTGATTCCTCCGATTTAACTCCAGAATCATCACCTTAGACTGGCTAAACAGGAGGCCAATGCCGGGACTGACGTCTGGCGAGGACAATCTGATAGAATCATTGGGTGTGGTTTTGCTTCTTCCTTGGGGAATGCGCTATTGACATTGGTCTGGTGAATGATTGGAGGAAGCAGAAGACACGCTGAAATAGTTTGGATCATTGCAGCGTTCGAGATGGGCCCAGAGCAGTTCGTCTCGCCAGTTCAATCAGCCTCGTCATGTTCGTTTCAGCCGTGAGCAGTCTGTCGAAGACGCAGTCAGCATTTAGCGATTGTATTCAGCGGGGAGAATATCTTCAGCTTCCGCCACTCAACGTCAGCCTCGGCTCTTCTTCGCCCAAAGCCTCACAGGAATACCTTGAGTTTGAATCTATTTCAACGTAATGCAGGTAATGCAAGCAGGATCAATTGTTTCAATGTGAATTATGGTAAACTATCATTGTTGGAACCTTTCTTATTTAATATTGCGGTTTATTGGTGGAGGTCTTGTCATAAACATATATAGACATGTATCTCTCTCTATATATACTCACGTACTGATCATGACGAACCCGTGTAGATAGCCCTGTTGGCGATAGAACAGAGGATTCACAGAAATGTACTAATGTAGTAGAATAAATAGATTAAATCAAACTTGAGTTATCATGGTTCAGTCAACATCGTCTATGGCTACTGAGACTGCCCTCTGTTTCGTTCTAGTGCCTTGTGGACAGCTTATAATGTTATATAATGGTTGATAATGACATGCTTAATAGCTGTCCCTTGCAAATATCTGCCCAGAAGTAGTATGCGCATTCCGTTGATGTCGCAAATCTGACCAGCCGACTCTTCATCCCTTGCATACTATTCCTGTCTGGTCACGGAACAGAAGATAACAAAACACGACACCCGTGCTCTGGACCTGCATCTTCCAGCGTATAACAAATCCTATCACGCTCAGTGAGAGAAAACCCATTTCTATCTTACAAAATGGATTACACGCGCCTCAGAAGAGACGACGACGAGGAGTTCGTCTACGACAAAACAACGCCACCAACCCAACCACCACAAGGCCGTCCCTATCGCTCCAACGCGACGCTTCTCTCCGGCCTGGCCCTCACCATCTCCATAATCACTGGCATGTTCACGTTGATAGCGTACACAAACGGTCCACGCGATCTCATACCCCAATCACCAGACTCCCTCTTCCGCTGCGGCACCTCCGCCGCCGAAGCCAAAGCAGCAGGATGCCATTTCGACCTAATGTCCTTCTCCTGGCTGCCGTCCGCCTGCTACAACGAAGAGCTGACAAACGACTTCCTCAACTACACGGACTGGAAATGGTCGCTCGACATCGAGGGGCGCCACCTCGTCCCGAAGGAGTATGTCCAGCAGGGGGACTTTGAGTACCTCTTCACGAGCTACGAGTATCATGTTGTGCACTGCGTGTTTATGTGGAAGAAGACGCACCAGGCGATTCTGGATGGCAGCTTCGATCACCTTGATGGGTATATCGCCGGACTGGGACATACAGGGCATTGCGGGGAGATGTTGCTCGATCGGGCGACGGACTTAAAGACCTGGGGGACACCGGGTTGGACAAAGTTCCCGGCTTGTGGGAGGGGAGTGCTTAACTTGGAACAGGGGTGGTATCGCATGCATAATGGGGAGAAGGCGTGGGGGATGCCGGGTGCTGGGGGGCATCATCATAACTGATCTTAGACAATAGTTGGGAGAAATATGATTGCTTGGGATAGTTGGGGATATGTAAGTAAATGTGTTTATGTCTGCAATAAAAGACTATGCAGAACCATTCGTAGTAGGCTCAGGCATGGTGACAACCACCTTCAGGGCGCCATGTTTGGAGGATGCCTCGAACGCTTCGTCGGCGTCGTGGATATCATCAAATGTGAATTCTGGGACGGTGATTAGTGGGATCAAGGAAACGGAAGGACAAAAGTACTGTGCGAGACCAGAAATTGAGGATCGATGCCACCGGCCTCCACCATCTTCAGTACATCAGGGGTACTGATAGCGTCAACCAGCCGAGTCCCCAAGCCTACGAGAAAGTCAGCGATGATCGTCGCAGGTTGGACGTATGAGCTACAGATATTGCGATGCCACAACTTCTCCAGGTGAAGCTCGCACGAGCCGTAGAAATCACCTCTTCCTGCCTGCCGAGGACACTCAGCGTATGATCCGCACCCATGGCATCGGCTGTCTCGAGCCGGGGCTGGCCCCTCCCCACGACGACCGTCATCGCCGGACCGAACAGATTCTTCGCCATCTGCAGGATCATCAATCCGATCGGGCCAGTTCCGATGATGGCGACGGTAGCCCCCGGCTGGATATCCCCGTTCAGAATCCCACATTCATAAGAAGTCGGGACCGTATCCGATAGCGTAACCGCGACTTTGGGGTCGATGCTCTCGGGCAGCGCATGCAGCGAAAACGACGCATGGGGGATGCGCACGTACTCGGCTTGAGTGCCATCGATCTTGTTCCCCAGAATCCACCCGCCGGATTCGCGTTGAGATGGCATCTTCCTGCGGCAGTAATGGCAGGTCCCGCAGGAGGTAATGCAGGAGATGAGCACAGTCTGCCCGGCCTTGAAGTTTGTGACGGCGGCGCCGAGAGAGTCAATCACCCCGACGCCTTCGTGGCTGAGTATGCGGCCTGGAGTGCATGTCGCGACGTGCCCCTGGAGAATGTGCAGGTCTGTTCTGCATATAGTGGTATGGAGGATCTTGACGATGGCGTCGGTGGGTTCTTGAATGCTTGGTTTCGGGCGGTCTTCGACCGAGAACTTGTTGTCGCCAGTGTAGATGACTGCTCTCATCTTGCCAGCTTTAAGCATAGGTTGACCGAGAATAGGTTGACCGAGACGGAATTAGATACTGGGTAGAGGTTCAGCACCTCGCTGGCCCTTTTATAGACGCTTCGCAGCCAGAGAAACAAAGCACTGTGAACTCGACTCTGAAAGTCCCGCGGGGTACAGCAGTGAGCAGAGCTGCATAGCATACTAGTCTTTGCTTCTGCTGGCCTGCAACCATATGCAAACAAACATGGGTGGGATGTAATGTTGCAGGGATATTGAATGTTATCGAGTCAGAAAAATGGCAGCGATAGCCGACGGAATCTATGGATAACACTACGAGATTTTGCCTTATTGAAGACTAAGTGCTCATAACGCCGATTGTATGTTGGCTTTCAGGCTGCCATTTAATCATAGGATCGCAGGGGAAGTCTCGTTCGACAAGCTTAATATTCATAAGATATCCCAGTGTATTGAAAATTAATACCGATTGTGACCCTCGTGCTAGTACGTTAAGTCTGCCAAACAGCGTGGACCTGAGGCGCCACAGGACATCCCGTAGGAACCGTATACACCCTGTTCTTTCCCCCCTCAAAAGTCACGGAGTTATCCGGCTCAATCTTGTAGAACTTGTACTCAATGGTAACACCCGGGTCGAGTCCCTTGACAGTTGCGAACCAAAGATTCTCATTCGAGGTGTAGATACCGGCATTCAGACTATAGCCAGCGCTCGCGTTCCAGTCGCCGAGAGCGCTGACGTTACCGGTCATGTACACATTCTCGCCATAGTAGGTGTTCTCGATCAACCAAAAGGTAACAGGAACGGTCACAGCGGCAACGCAATGAGCGGTGGAGGTCGGAAAGGGAGGCGCCACAGCGCTGTATGTGCCAGTCATGGTGGTTTTGCTGCAGGTAGTGGGAACAGTATTCGCAGACGAGGAGCCCCAGGAGCCAGGCATGATGTTGAGGCGGCGCTGAAGGGTAGAGAGGAAGGCTGCATAGGACCAGGTGAGATCGTTGGCCGACAGAGGGACGCCGGTGTTGCGGTCATACTGCTCAGCTAAGGAGCCGTTGCTTGGGGTGTATTGCTCAACAAGGAAGAAGAAGTTATCAGCGTAGGTGCGGATATACTCAGTCAGGGATTTGTAGGTTGGGGTATTCGACTTGTAAGTTCCTGGCTCGACGGTGGACGAGAAGTCACGGAAGAAGGCGAGCGAGGTTTGCGTGATGGTCAGATAACCTTGCTTTTTCCACTGGTAGAGGGCATCATACAACTGCTCTGCTGCCGCAAGAGTTGCAAGGTACCTGTAATCCATCAGAAGTCTGACACGTAGTAAGTGAGAAGATTGGTTTGACCTACCATGGGTTTCCTCCCTGGTAAACATCCTCAGGGTAACGGCCTACATTTGCAGCCTTTCCAGGACCAAGGCCAGCGTTGATACCGTAGATAGAACGAAAAGAATCGACATAGATCTTATGATTTGCCAAAGCTTTAGACGAACAGGGTTGGAAGGTGGAATCATCACAACCAGCCGCGGGGTCATAGGTATGAATGCTGGTCAGGACTGAGTTGAGATCGATGCCCGATCGGTCATTATTGACATTAATGTTCGAGATAATGGCGCTTCCGTTCCAGTAGCTCTGCAGGAAGCAAAGGATCTCTGGAGCAACCGCGTCGTACGCAGCATGGGGCTTACCAAGAGCTTGAGCTATCGCACTGCCTTCAACCATCGCTCGGTGCTGAACGGCAGTCGCAAAGAAGGAAGAGCCATCGACTTCTTCCCAGAGATCGAATCCGGTGTGATTCCAGTACTGAGCGACGCAGGTGAGATCGTTGGCAACAACGGGCCAGATCAGGTTGGAAGCCACATACTGTTTTCCTTGCTGGATTAGGTGGCGCATATAGGTCAACATGGCAATGGCGCGAAGAGCAGGACCATCGCGCTGGGGACGGCCCCATCCGCCGGAGTATGGGTTGAAATTGACCTCGAATTTGGGCTCACCGAGTCCAGACCCGTCAGAAAGTCTGCCAGATGGGTTGGACACGTTCTGCAAAACTGCCTGGGAAGAGACGTAGTCCTGGATGTGGGCTTCAAGGGCGTCGAAATTGACACCGATGAATGTGTTGCCCGCAATGAAGATATCGACAAGTCCCTTGAAAGTCAATGCCGCATCACGAGTCCACGTAAAAAAGTCTAGAGAACGGAGTAGATCGAGTCAGCTTGATCCTCCTAACGGGGCTTTTTTCCACCTACAATCAGGGTTCTGTGTAGTAGGGCTTGCAATCAGTAATCCGGCCGCTGTGCCAGGAGCATTGGTGCCAGTGTTCCCAACAGCTGTGAGAATACTCTTGTAGGCGAACAGTCCCTCTTTGACCAGGTAGGAATTTGCAGCAGTAAGTTCTTTGGCAGGCGAAGGAGTGGCGAGGTGTCCCAGGACACTGGCTATGCCTACAGCAATGCTCGCAAATCGCATGGTGCTTGATGTGTGAGATGGGTAGCATCGTAAATTTCTCGTGAGATAAGAGAACTATGCAGGGAGGTTCCCTTTTATTTTATGGGGGTGATTTAGAATTCTAGCGCCATCGCTAGGTCCAAATGTCGATCTCAGTGAATTATTATTCAATAAAAAGTAGATGATCGCCTTGTCTGGATATACACTAAAAGAAGGCTGGTGTTCTAACCACACAATGGATTCACTTTGTGTAAGGATCTACTTGGCAGGGTAGGTAAGGATCGGTAACGATTATTCGAAGGAGAGGGGCAGTGTAGTATATTTTGTTGAATCTGGTTTTTTTCAAAACTAATCCTTGTCTTCCTCAAGACAGACAAGGAGGAAACACTC
Source organism: Aspergillus oerlinghausenensis (assembly GCA_014250555.1). NCBI lineage: Eukaryota > Fungi > Ascomycota > Eurotiomycetes > Eurotiales > Aspergillaceae > Aspergillus > Aspergillus oerlinghausenensis. Next base: position 50,526 of record JAAKEQ010000075.1, read on the forward strand.
TGATATACCTTCGTTAATGGTTCAATGACGTATCAGCCATGACACGTAGACATAGGTGGGTGATTTCATACATAGATGCAATGTAAGGTGATGATGTAACCCAATCCACATCCAATCTGTTACACTTTGCACCAAGAAATTAAAACAGTGGCTAGAAGAGTTATTAGTCGTCAGGGGGACGCCTGTATGCTAGCCATACAGAATGACTGACAATACGCGGAGAAGCTAAAGTTTATTTAACTACATTCTGTGGGGAACTGGAGAACCTATTTTCTTGATAGCTGATTTGTCTGTTTGGCCGAGGTTTTGCTATGAGTAAATGGGCTGGAGATTTATCACTGATTATACTAATACCTTAGTTCAATTGGCTACTGTGAGTCTGTGATGTTATTTGTTAAGACTTACGAGCCTAGTGGGGCCTCTCCTTAGAGGTTTGCTCCTTGCCTGATTAGATATAGCGGCAGGTTATGTACCCCACTATATAGATATCTTAGCCATCATGAAGGTGCAGGTTTGTCCTTCCAAGACTGCTCTGGCCACTATGGCTCATTCTGGATAAGCTGGAGAGTTCCTGATGGAGTATCTCCATAGATTGACGCCAAGGTAGATTATTCTATAGCCCTGCTGGCATATATGATAAACCTACAGAGCCTAGGATGTACCGTAAGCCTTGTCTATTGGACCATTAGTTTGGCTGTTTCTGAAGAATAATCTTAGCCGGAGCATGCCTGAGGTAATTAGGACTAGTTGCCTAAAACTTAGCATTCACAGCTGCTAGTTATTTAAGCTTAGAAGCAAGGGCATTGATGCAAGACGCTCAAAAGGGCCACCCACATTCGGACTGCATAGATACAATCTTCCATGGACGCTACAGAAACCAATCCAGCCAGGCATCTGATTATAGACCAGAGAGACCATCTTTCAGTGCGGCACCGTGATATCCTGGTCACTTATGATGCAGCTGCATAACCCAAGAGTCTGGCTCATAAGTGATCGCCCGGCCTCCATTATGTTAGACTCTCCTTAGTAATCTCCTGGAAGTAGCTCAGTGAGGAAGGCAGTTCATTACTATCTAAGTATAGTGCAGATTGTATTGTGAAGTTCAAAGGAAATGGTAGGTATGCTGCTCCCTGCCTTCTAGCATGATTCCGTGGAATGGCATATCCTTATTTTTGGAAATATGCGGAATTGCATCACGAGGAATTTCGCGGTGCTGGACGAACGTCCAGTAAAACCACGGAACAATGATAGAGAGTGTCAGTGAAATCGCTGTAACCCAGTAAGTATACAGTGGCGCCCCAGCAAAATGAGGAAGGGCAAATAGGGCCTATAAACACCAGTAATTAGTATATAGACCGTATTGTTAAATTGCAATGCATCAACAGAAGGAAGCTTACAGCTATGTACGTTGGGGGGAAAAATAGAAATGCAAGTATGTTGAGTGACTTCAATGCAGAGCTGTCACGCTTTGCGCCTTCAGCAATTTCTTGTGATCGTCTAGCAACTGATAAAGCCAGCATGCCATCCTTTTGAAATAAAAGGGTGTGAATCTATGGCAGATGATCAGGAGCAAAGCGACTCCACCTTGTCTTTGCATAACTTACCACAGTTATCTGATTGTCGGCCCGCCGCTCATAGTAGGCCAGATCAGCTTCGCGCTGCGCCAGTAACAACACGATATTATGAAGCCATTGCTGGTACTGGTTGATAGAGCGGGCAGCCTGGGTGGAAGAGCTGCTGATTGTATGTCCTAATTGGTCATGTGTCTCCTGGATGGATTTGAGGTAGCACTGAAGGAAACTCAGGCGACGAAGGGAAATTGACACTTGTTGTTTCGTCGCGTGTGCCATTTTTGAAAGCTCGTTATTGAGTGTAAGGGCTTCTGTTCCAGGAATCTCTAGCCATCCATGGTACCCTGTTGCTCTTTCAATCGTTCCCAGTTCGCGGCGAATCTTTTCAACGTAGCGTAGGTTCGCAGCTAGGCTTGCTTCGAGCAAGACAGTAGGAACAAAAAGAGGTTGTCCGATCATATCTTTGTAAGACTCCTGGACCTTCTGAATAATGTCTCGATCGCCAGGACTAGTTCGCAACCCGAGGATCAAAGTAGTCTTGCTGTTGAATTCATGGTTGATGGCGAAAACGGAGGCGAAGCTAGTTGAGAGTCGAATAGAAACGGTTAAAGCTACAAGGATAGACAAGGTGTGGATGTGAGAACCAGTTTTTACGTACTTGGAGTATTTAACTCACTGATGAATTTGACTTCTCCAGTAACTTCATCATATTCGATGTGCCGTGTCTCAAATCCAGCCGAGGCGCGATGATCCCAGGCATCTATCACGCCAGCAAACCTATAGCGTTGTTTAAGTATGGTGAAGCTTTCCTCGCTAATGGCGAGTTCCAGTACTTCATCCGAAGACAGAAGATTACCATGGGTATCGGAAGCGGTTGAAATTGTACTCGCGAAGCTAGAGTGGTTGGTGTTATTAAGTGCTGAATGAGCTGGTATGTGAGGTTCTGGATAATTGGGTCATACATCCACCTCACTGTACCCATGACGTCTGGCAGACGCGCACGGTCACCCTGCTCAAGCGAGGGCGAAGGCAAATTAGAATGAGAAGGCATATTAGTGGCAATAAGAACCATACCCTTTGGTCAACCCAACCATTAACAAGTGCTTCACCCGTGATAGTGCCTTCATGAAATTCGCTCTGTCCGGACTGTGAACCGTTCTTTTAACCAAAACTGCGAATAATAGCTTGATCTGATGATTAACATACCTGGAAACGTCGAAGCTCTGTAAATGCACAAGGCATTGGATTGTAGCGAATATTTTGCAGTGGGCCGGACTGGACCGTCGACTCCATTTCCGTGGGATCTTAATCAGTGGGGATGGGGAAAGTCCACAAGTGTTGTCATCAGCTGGAATCTATACCTATGATCTTCTCCACCAGACTGTTCCTTGAAGCGAGTATTCCTGTCCTTATACCTGCATCCGGCAGAAATGGGCTCCGGCCAATCAGTAAGTGACGCGTTCTCCTGGCAAGGCTGAGTTAAAGCCAAGACGAAGAGAGCAACATATTGGCATGGCTTGCAGTTATTGTCCAGTAAGATTGGTCCGGGGTAGTCGGACTCGACAAAAGGCCAGAGACTGGCAGTAAGACACCGGGTAAGAAAAAGCAAGAGTATATACACATGACATACTATTACTTTTCTAAGCCCTTCAAATCTTTGAGAGGGCGCCAAAGGTTGCCTTGCTTATAATACGGACCGATGAAAAGCACATCAGCAAATCCAAAATGGCGGTTGGATATCAAGCATGGAGGAAACGAAGAAAAGCGGAAGAGAAATCACACGAGTACAGTCTGCATCTGGAGACGTCCGTTGCCATATGCCCATCGCTAACTACTTCTCAAGTTGGCGTCCTTTCTCTCATGTTTAAATCGAACAACCTGTTACTAATTGGTAGGGAAAGCTTTTGTCCATAAGACTGCATGTCCTTGGAAGGCAAGCTAATCCACGTTCGAAAGATTTTTGCCTGACCGACCCTCTAGGCGTGGAGACAACCTGGCTAAGTCTGCTTATTTCCATTAGCTGGCCTTCTCCCCTCCGATGAAAAGTCCACATTCACAAAACTTCCGCAGCTCCACAGCCTAGGAAGGACAGCGCTGCGCGGGTGAAAACAGCCTGCCATGCTCATCTTTAACCCGTTCCTTGCCTTCTAGTGTTGAGGAGGTCGTGCTTAAGTTTTGCATGTTCTGCTTTATCACATTCATATTGAGATAATGCAAGGTCCTTGTAGTCGGAGCTTAAGATTTCTCGATTCTCTATCGATTACAAGACATTAAGCCGGTGAATAGCGGTCCACTCTACGTCGTGCCCAAGGCTGCTGCAAAAGTCGAAATTGGACTCAGTTGATGCCATACCACAATCAGAATGTTGACTCACATACATGATGACCTGCATCGCTCCCATTTGTTCACTGGAGATGCTGCACCTAGTATAGTATCCAATGAGGCATAGAAGTCTAGCGGGAACAATGACTAGTTCAGGGTTGCTGTAAAGGTCGGAACTTGGAACCGAACTTGAACCAAATGCAACTCTAGTTCTGTACAGCTTCAAATTGTTTTTTGTTAGCCAAGAATAATAGATAAAGACGTTGAAAACTACTGTTTTGGAAGGATTATAGGCAGCCTACGCGCACACTGCCAATACGCGGAGAATGCTGAAGTTCATCCAACTACATTCTCTGGGGAACTGGAGAACCAATTGTCTTAACAGCTGATTTGTCTATTTGGCTGAGGTTTTGCTACTAGTGCAGGGGCCGGAGATTTATCACTGATTATACAAATGTCTTGGTTAGCAAATCAATCACCTGGTCCTGGCGTGATGTTATTCGCACCTTTTTCCTAAGCGACAAGTAATAAGAACTCAATGGTCAAGACAACACGATCGAGAAAACATACCACAATCTAAGGCTACCCATTTTTGATTTCTTGTCGTTGTCATATTGGCATTTGTTGGATCATCTTATACCACTTCTGACTCTAAAGTGGGCTTTCATCCAGACACAACTCATGTCGTTATGCTGCAATGTACCTACGCCCGGCTATACGGCTGAATGCTGTCGCAGCATCTCAAATTCATAGTTTTCAGGAGGGGAATCCTCTTCCTTCAAGTTGCCGAAGGCTTTTCAAAAGGGCGCATGGTACATGGCCCATGGGTGATCTGGATCCACCAGAGGATCGGATCATATCTTGTAGGAGCCGAGTCAATCACCCGTAAATCTAAGCCGAACTCGGCTCGGCTACAACGTCGTGGCAGACCGCGAGCTTGATATGGAGCATGCAACGCGCTGAGGAGCCTAACGGTCTTCGGCAAACCGTATAACCTATCACCATGGTTAACACATACCCTTGGCTTTGGTCCTTTCCCTTGCCATATTTTTTGTTACCGTACTCAAGTGAAAGGCAACTTTCCAAAAATCAACATCTATCGTCCTATCTCTCATACAATGCACGGCGAGACGCACCAAGTCATGATGGGCTTGTTTGATACCTCCCTCCGCGAAATTCTAGCGTCAATTAACTTATGGAAAGTCGCGACTATTGTTTTGCTGGCGATAAATGTGAAATGCCTGCCTTTCGTGTGGCATGTAGGTCGCCTTCCCTAGGACACTGAGAATCACAGCTATTGACTGCGGACTAGTATCGCATCTTTAACCCCCTGGTGAGAGCCGCGTGGCGAAGGTTTCACTCTGGCCCTCAGTCGGCGGTGATCCCTGACTCCAAGACGCCGACGGTGTTCCTGCCTTCTATCACCAGCACCTACGCTCCCTTATTGGAATGCGACTACAACCTGCACAAGTCAAACAGTACATACTTCACTGATTTAGATGCAAGCCGATCATATCTTCTCTCCGCCCTCTGTTATGACGGGTTGGTCACGGTTGACTGCGAACTAGCCGCCGAGGGAAAGAAGGGCATTTTGGCTGCTATTATCGGGTCAGTCACCACTAGCTTCAAGAAAGAGATCCGGATCTTGTGTGGTCCAGGATTCTTACGTGGGATCAAAAATGGCTCTATATTGTGACCCATTTCGTCCAGAAAGGCTCAGCGAAACCGACAGGTTATCTAACCGCGAAATCCACGCGCCTTGACTCGAGGAGTTCGACCGAAGAATCCAAATGCCACTCTAGCCAACCGGTTATTTTTGCTACATCGATTTCCAAATATGTGTTTAAGAAAGGGAGGCTCACTATCCCTCCGGAACGACTTTTGAGAGCTTGCGGCCTTCTGGGACAGGATAAGAAGGGAGAAGAGAAACGCGGGGCTCGACCTGCCGATGTTCAAGAACACACAAGTGACTCGGGTGTTCCTGAAGATGTAGAGTCGGAACGCCTCAAGGGTATGAAATACGCTGAATCCTGAAACCAATTGGACTCCCTCCACGAAGAACTACTCAAAGAGATGAGTTAATCAATGGCGTGCTAGCTCTAAATCATGTTGGAGACATCGCGCTCCCATGGAAACGGTTTCCAACTGCCTAGGGGTAGGGGTCTTAGAGCAGTTATGATTACCAATGCCTGCCAACTATGCGGATGCCGCCAGCTTCGTGTATCGCATGACGAGGATAAGGTCTTGACGGGGATTTCGTGAAACGTTTTTCGTCTTAGTATGCAGAATAGAAGCAAATACAATCCATACACTAATGCTTCATACCATTTGGCAGCGACCAAGAAGAATGAACCACAATGAAGTTTTTCAGTCAGGGTCGCCACTCAAAGCTGTAACTGAGGAGTGATTGGTGCAGTATCCACGCTTGTGAAGCTCAGCCCGTGTCCTACAATGATGTTCAGCCCCCATCATACTAAAGGTGGTGATCATCGCTGCTCACTGCAGAACCTTTGATCCCCGTTTACCAGTTAACTCAACTACCAGGCGCCATGTATCCATCAAATCTGGCTCGTCATCTTGACCCCAGGAGAAGAATATCCTGGAGCAGCGAGGCGTCTTCGACCTTCCGGATAGGTCAATGTGTGATACCCTCGTGGAGACGTTTTTCACCTGGGTTGCGCTCATCGTACCCATCATAGACCGCCTCGATTTCCTACGCCACTACCAGGATCCAACCTCGCCTCCTTCACTTCTCTTGCTACATGCCATGTTCGCCGTCGGTTCAACGCTTTGTTCATCTGGAAGTCAGGACACTGGGGTCCCCACGGAGTTTTCAAGAAGGCAAAAGGCTTGTACGATGCAGGCTACGAACCAGATCTGGTCCCGCTCATCCAGTTAACGCTATTGCTAGGCCTATACTGGGAGGGGCCCGAGGGTATTTAGGCACACTGGCCTTTCTGTTCGGTTATCTAACAGGCTCTGCCAGATATTACTGAGAATGGTCTATTCTACTGGAGCCGTTTGAGTATTGCTCTATCCCAGGCCCAAAGGCTGCACCTTAGGTTAGAAACCACGTGTTTCCTACCTAGCGTCTGCATCTTACTGGATTTATGATATTTTGGACAGTGAGAGAATTTCGTCTTATAGTCTGTCAACACAAAGGCTGCTAAACGAAGAGGCGTTGTCAAAGTACTGCAGTCCACATCGTGTCGGCTATGAAAGCCAGTTTTATTCTGAGAATAAAATTATCTCTGATCTAGACCAAGCCAGGGACCCACATTCTTCAGCAGTTCAGCTATCGAGAATTGGAAATTGTCGCAAGTATGATATTGCGAATAGCCGGCAAAGAGAGAATGTATCTTAGTCGGGTTATATGATACCGGTACACAACATGGAGAGTTCAAAGCAGAGATCAGGACGTCACCCAATCCAGAATTGATATTAAATTCAGGAAATAATTTGGCTTCTTAGATTAGCTTTCACCCAGGTAATCTGAGACCGGAGCCGTCCAATCTTCAAGAGGACGACAGGTCGGCATGCAAGTCGGTCACGTATTCTTTAGTTTCAGGTCCCTTTGTTCTTTTTTATATAGTAGTAGTAGTAGTAGTAGTATTCATACCCATACAGCTGCCCTCTCTAGGGGCTGCTATGCTGGGGGAGTTGCTCCTACATACTAACATCCTACTAAAAATATATATATATATATATGCTAAGGATGCTATATTAACTAGACTAAACCCTTAAATAAAGGAAAGAATATATAATAAAAGAAGGGATATTAATATATAGGTTACTATTAGTAGTACTTAATAGCCCTAGGGCTACTCTAAGCTTAGATTAATACTATACTATAGGGTCTCTCCTATAGCTAAAGTACTTTATACTAAACTATCTTCTATCTTAGTACTTATCTTAGTCTATAGATTTATTATTACTATCTCTAAGCTATATATATTTCTTTATAACTACCTTAAATTACCCTAGTAGTCCTATCTATATTATAAAGTCTATAGCTAGATATACTAGCTCTAGCTTAGAGATTAGTATTTTAAAGTTATTATATTAGTATTATAGGCATCTAAATAGCTTCTAGTAGAGTTCTTTATACTAAGGGTATACTAGGATAATATATCTTAATATCTATACCTATTCCCTATACCTATAGGCTAGGGAGTCTACTATATTAATCTAGTAGAGGAAGTAGTTAAGCCCTATATACCCTAAGTATAGCTATATAAGGGTAAAGGTATAGCTCTTATATATATCTTTCTATAGTTATAGGTTCTACTTACTAGGTAGGATAATTAGCTAGTAGATAGATTAGCTAGTAGAGTAGGAGTCCTATATCTACTACCTCTCCTATAACCCCTAGGCTTTCTACTATATCTTTCTCCTAAGTACTATAGCTAGGACCTACTCTAGATAGGGTACTAGGCCTGGCCTAGTTACCTTCTTTACTATCTTATTAGCTTCCTTATTCCTAGGCATACTAGAGTATCCTAGGATCTAGTAGATTACTATAGAGCCCCCTTTATCCCTAAGGGCATTAATAAGCTAGATAATCTCTTTAATAATATACTATACTATTAAATAGCCTAGGTTACTTAGTACCCTTATAGCTAACTAATTATTAGTTATAATAATATAGTTACCTAGGCCTAGCTTATATATATCTATAAAGACCTCTATAGCTATAGTAATCCCCTAAAGCTCTGCTATATAGACTACTATCTAGTTATCTAGGCCTATATACCTCTTTCTAGTTACTCCTTACTTAGGGATAACTACTATAGCCTTTATATAGCCTTTAAAGCTACTCCTATCTATATATATAATATATATATCCTATTCTAATACTAACTTATTATAGGCCTTAATAGCCTACTCCTATATTTCTATAATTATAATATTAGGGGGCTTTTATTATAGTAGTATAATATATACCTTCTTAATCTCCTATAAATTATCTTATCTAAGAGCTATACTAGTCCTCTAGTATAGTTATACTTTAAGTAGGGTCCTCCTACTTCTTATCTATTCCTTAGGTAAGTATATATATAGGGTATAGCTAGGGTATAGGCAGGTTTAGAGGTAGATAGCTATAGTATTAAGGTAGAGTATAAGGAGCTAGGGTATAGAGAGAAGATAGAGCTTAGCCTCTATAGTAGCTAGGATAGTAGATTTAAAGATACTACTAATAATAATTATAGCCTACTTCTAGACTCTAGCTAGTAGCTATATCTAGGTTTATATTATACCCCTAGACTTATCTAGTTTAAACTAGACTAAGATACTAAAGATTAACTATAATAGTACTACTATCTAGTAGAGCCTGTAGAGGTCTAGAGCTATTACTCCCTATATAAAGCCTATAATCCCCTTAAGGATAATTACTAATTATTTAGCCTTTGTAACCATGGCGTCCCTATAAGGGATTATAATTAGGTATAAGTTAATAATAATACTAAGGTATTTAGCTATTTCCTAGGGCTAAATCTTAATTCTATTAATATAGAGAGATGTTATTAGTATCTTATATAGTACTCTATATATATAGATAAGCTAGAACTTCTTAGGGGAGAAGACTAATATATACTAGGATACCTAATATAAGGACTATATTATTATATACTCTAGGCCTCCTACTATCTCTTCTGTACTATCCCTAATCACTAGTATAGCTATATTGTCTATCCATCCCTAGGTATATATTAAGGTACCCTAATTTCCTAGAGGGGCTATATCAGGCCTGGTGTTATTAGGGTTATTATTAGGGTTGTTATTAGGATTAGTATTAGGGATAGCCTAGTTAGTATTCTATTTAATAAGGTCTGTGTTATAGAAGAGGTATAGAATTAGGGAGAGTAGGGATCCCTAGGGGATGCCTATAGAGATAGGTAAGAGCTTAGTAGTAAGTTCTAGGATATATATACTTATCTATTAATTAGATAGGAAGCTAGTAATCTAGGTAGTATATATACTAAGGTATTATTTATATAAGTTATAGAGTAGTCTAATATAGTTAATATTATTAAAGATACTAGAGATATTAAGTAGAAGAAGACTTATTATCTTCTTATCTAGCCCCTATACTATATAGATCTTTTCTATAAAGGTATATATTATATGCTCTACTAATATATCTTAGTAGCTACTAAAGTAGTTAGGTAAGAGGAGAGATACTAATTTAGCTAGATAGCTTAGATAGTGGGCTACTACTACCTCTAGGGCCTTACCTAATATATTAAGAAGGATGATTAGGTAGTATAACTTAGGCCTAGAGTAGTCCCTACTAGGCCCTCCTTTCCTAAGTATAACTATAATTATATATTAGAAGGGTTCTGGGTAGTGTCCTACTATTATATAGGTATTAAATAAGGCTATAAGTAGTTTAATAATATATAGGAGAGCCTAATATAAGATATTATTAAGGATCTTATTATCTTCTAGGGCCTTATAGGTAGTAGCTACCCTAATCTCTTAGGTAATCTTAGTCTTTATAATTAGTTTAAAAAGGAGGGCTTTAGGGTAGAGGGTCCTAGTAATATTATTAAGGTCTATAGGGGGGGGGTTAGGGAAGAATATATATCTAAAGAGTAAGGCCTTTTAGTATATATCTAGGATTAGGGTCTCCCTATCTAGAAGGCTAGGGGTGGCCTATATTATATAGGTAGTCTCTTAGGTATAGTATTATTTAGTAAGCTTCTAGAGGCCTTTAATACTCTTTATTACTTACTTTATATATTTCTTATATATATTCTTAAGTATAGATTTAACTAATCTATTCTTATAGTTCTATATATAATTATATTCTAGTTAGAGCTAATCCCTAAGATCCTCTTTTATAGCCTAATATTACTACTATACTTATTTTATTACCTTAACTATAGTACTATATTCTTTTATAAAGCCTAGCTTAGAGTACTAATTAATCTTTAGCTAGGATATTATAAGTTTAATAGCTTAGTATAGTATTAATATAAGTTCCCTAGTAAGCTAGTTAAGCCTAGTATAAGTAGTAGAGTAGAGCTAAATTTATAAGATATTCTCTTTTAGAAAGCTCTTAAAGTTCTTCTAATCTATAGCTTAATAATTATAGTATTAAATTAGTACCTACTCTAGGGAATATAGCTAGAGGATAGTCTCTACTAGGTAGTAATTAGAGTTATAATATAGGTCTTTCTTTACCTAGGTATAGATAACTACTCCCTCTAGTATCTAGGATATAAATATTAGATTAATAATAATCTAGAGTCCTCTTCTTTATTATATTAGGATGTCTTAGGGGGTGGTTAGTATAAGGCTATAGTAGCTTATTAGGTCTAGGAGGTCTTCTAACTCTAGGTCTATTTAGGTATTATCTCTACCCTATACTAGGTAATATAGGTTAAGGTTACTAAGGATAATATAGTCCCCTTCTCTAGCCTAGCTTAGAGCTCTTTTAATATTATAGATAGTCCTTATATACTTATTCTAGTTAACATATATATTATATATATAGATGTATCTTATCTTAGTTTAGAGGGACTATATCTAGATATTAGAGATTATATCTCTATATATCTATATACTTAACTAGATTTACTTATAGATAAAAAGGTATACCCTTATAGGCTATATACTAGAGAAGAGTAGGTAATAGATATACTTATTAGGATAGTAGGTAATATTTATAAAAAGATTAATCTAGGGCTTCTAAATAATAATAATATTAAAGTTAAGTATTTTTATATTATATAGGAATAAAGTAAGGACCTAATCCTTTACTCTCTCTATATTATATTATATAATAAAGAAGGTTAGGTATTCTACTATTAATCTAGTATATTACCTAGGGGTATTATATAGAAGGATCTCCTTACTTTACCTATTTTTACTCTTAAATAGCTAGCTACTAGAGCTAGATTATTAATTAGAGCTAACTTAGCTCTAGTAAAGAGCCTTAATACTATTATTATACTTTATATACTAGGTTAGGAGTAGATAATATTAACTTTCTTAATACTAGTCTTTATCTTATTAGTATTAGCTTTCTTAGTACTTATTTTATCTTCTACTCTAGAGTTAGTCTTCTTAGTCTTAGAGATAGCTTCTAGGGCCCTAGAGCTCCTCTTTATAATAGTTATTCTCTAGTATTAATACTTTATCTCTTTAGATAATATAAATATTACTCTTTACTTCTATTAAATATAAATAGATATCTCTATAGGTAGCTATAATATAGGGGGGATAGATATTTTAATATTAGACCTCTTTTTACTAGCCTCTACTTTAGAGACTAGCTAGCTACTTAAGGCTATATAACTACTTAAGGCCTATCTACTACTAGGTTTTAATTAGGTTCCTCCCTAAGTAGGGATATTACTTAGGTTATTAGTAAAGAACTCCTAATAAAAATTAGATTTATTATTAAGAATATATTATACCTACTAGTACTTTATCTTAATATAGTTATACTTTTTACTCTATAAGATATATACCTTCCTATAGTTAGTATACCTTAGGGGGTCCTTATTAGCCTACTTCTTATAGATTTTATTATTATACTTATCTATATAGTAGGTATAGACCTACTTATTAGAGTACTAAGTTCCTATATATCTAAATTTTAAGTAATTAAAATATTACTTTACTTTTACTATATATAGGTATAGTACTATCTTATATATTTATACTTATTATATTACTCTCTAGTAGATGGCTATATTAGCTATCTATAGGGATAAGAACTTTAAGATTAAGAAGGAGTTCTTCTTATTTATTATATTAGATCTTAGCTATCTAGTTTTAACTAAGTAGTTATACTTCTTATTAGTAGGCTAGTAGTAGTAGTTCTTCTTAGTAAATTACTTTATAAGTATTTCTTAGTCCTTAAGGTTAATTAACTTCCTATTAATACTATATATAATTACTCTTTAGGTATATTATATTACCTCTATATCCTTCTTAAAGATCTCTCTCTAGAGCTCTATCTAGATATAGAGGGTCTCTATCTCTACTATATTCTATTTCTTAAGGAGTATATCCCTAGACTTTAGCTACTAGGTAGCTATAATCTTTACTATAGCTAGGGTAGCTACTTTATTATTCTTTATAATATACTAGATCCTCTTATCTACTTCTACCTAAAGCTTAGCTAGTATCTAGGCATAGTATTACTAGATAATCTTAGGGTTAGTAAGATAAATTACCACCTAGTTATTAAAGTTAAGTTTAGTTATATAAGTAGGAAGGCTTAGTAAAAAACTCTATATAGCTAACTTTATAATTAAGAGGGGGGGGGCTATAGCTATAATATATACCTATAATATAATATCTTTACTAGCTAGTTAGCTAGGGGCTAGATTACTATCTATAGTATTCACCTTAATAATATTAAGATCTCTATAGATATAGTTAATATTATATAAGAAGTATATCTATATAATAGTTATAATCTCTCTTAGCTCCTAGTTTAATAACTATCTAACTATATCCCCTACCAGGGTCTCTACCTTTCTAAGGATTATAATAATTAGGTCTAGAACCTTAATCTTTATCTTAATAATATAGGTAAGAATAGTAGTAATATTATATTAGATAATACTTATATACTTATTAATATTATATAGTAAGTTACCTTACTAAGATATAAGTAGTAGCTACTCTAACTCCTTAGGTATTTTAATAACTAGTGATTAGTGTCAAAATGTAGCCCTTAGAGTTAGATATAACTTATAGTTTAGACTAAAGTAATCTAATACATAGTTATTAAGAAAATTCCAAAAATTAGGTACGCGCTCAGGTAGTTGTTTTTTTTCTTTTTTATATATTGTCTAGGAAGGCATGGCGAGTAGCTCAATGTAGTCGAGCGGATAGATTTCTGTTCAAAAAAGAGAATACCTCACACATTTCGACTTCAGTTGTAGAGTAGCATCCAGGCCTAGATTAAAAAGTAGCCTGCATCAAACAACATCTAACGGAATATGCTGGGGAGGCTTGTCAATAATTAGCCTCATTCCAGGCCGCACAACTCCTCCCTTCTTCACTGTAGCCATGACACCCGCCAACCGCCTGACAATGTGACGCTCTTCATCACGAACCAAGAACTGCTCTTTCAATCCAGCCTGGAACTTATCAATTTGAGGACAGGGATTTCTCAGCCCTGTAAGGGTAATAACAGCCTCCTCGCCCCCCTCCTCTCCATCTCCGACGAAACGAATCTCTGTTCCAGCACCGAGACTCAAGAGATCGACTCCCTCGGTGGTGATATTCTGCCCCAGAGCACCAGGCGCCAGTAGCTGTGTCTTCATCTCGTCGGTTGGCAACGTTGCGCATATACCCCGCAGAATTTCAATCGGTATAAGGTGCACTTGGCGAAGGTTTGCCGGCGGAGGCTTAATGTGCAGGCGTGAGCGGTGCTGAACAGTCTCGCCGGCATGACAGTCGCCTTCCACGCCGAGATTGGCGATAAGTTTGATAGAAGAGACGTCATTCTTGGAGAAGTTATGCGAGGCCGAGGTCGTCACTGAGAGAACGCGGGGTGGCGTGGATTGAGGGGCTGCCATCGTTGAGGTATGGAAAGCCGACGAGGTGCCCCGAACAGACCTTCTGAAGCCACTTGATCGCTCGCTGATTGTAGATTCCAATCGTCTGGCATGAGACTATCTTTCTCAGAACCTTCATGAAGCAAGGAAGAGAATAGAAAAGGATAGCACGATGACTCACATGAGAACATGTAACGATGAATCTTGCTATTGGCTGCCGCCTCATGTTTCCCGTTGCTTGTGCTTATATACCCTTCAACAGCCACGAGGATATGGTTCCTCGACCGTTTCACAAAATTCTGACTCTTTTCATGGTTTTGATATTGATGACCTGTTGTGGTGAACCATGGTGGACCTGGATAATTGCCGAATGCTCAAATAGTAGCGTTGTCGCAGCGTCCTGGTGATCCCGGTCGAGAATAAGGTGCCTGTAGCAATGGGCTCCGACGCTTTGATTTCTGACTTGATTGCGCTCGTCACATAGCTCGCGTTCCTTTATTGTACAGAGATGATTTCTTTCGGTGCTACTTCAGTGCATCGCCCGTGTGACCTCTCCTACGAAGACGATGTAGGAGTTGCTCCAATTGCCGCCGGCTTGTTACCGTTGGGGTTCTAATATGAAGTTGACTGATCCGTCTTGTGCCTTGTGCTAATCGGCTTCCTGAATAAGTAGCGACAGCTCATAGCCCGGAGCTGTGTCTATCTGGACGACTAATGCTATTGCCAGGTGGTCCAACCACGTTCGACTAGGTGAATTTGGCATTTCACCAACTCACGTTCCGGGCGTGAAGAGATGCGAGCATAAGGCTTTCTGTAAGCCGGCCATGGACAAAGTCAAACATGACTGTTCCCGGGGAGGGAGACTCTGGAGCCCTAACTCTCCATGAACAGAAGAATCAGTCGGCTTCTTGTCATCTGGTTGTCGCCACCGGATTTCCGCCCCAGAGCTGATTACGTCGATTGAAGACTCCAACGATGCGGACTCTTGTTAGTCGTGCTCTTTCTAAAACCATAGATTGCTTGTCGAATAAGAATCAGATATACTATGAGTCACTCTCATCCGGCAGGACCTCGCACCGGGGCATGTAAACGGAGACCGCGAGGGAGTACTCACTCTTCAGGAGGATCATGTCGGGCCCGCTTCAGCTGCTTCTTGCTATTGCTGCTGGGAATATGACACCTAACTCACCAGTATCAATATAGCCATTATCAGCATACCGACCTGCAGGGAAATTAGCCAAGATAGATCAGATATGGTGCGGATTAACTCAAACCCATTCCAGAACCAGTCTATGTCCAACTTAGAGATTTCCCTCTGGTTACAGCCTGTCAAGCAATAGTCGTCAATGCTATTCATATCATTCCGCCCTTAATATCTATGTTTAGTCCTGAATATTCACACTCCAGATTATAATTAAATAGACAGCATAATGGACGCCTGAACAACCCATCAACTAAGACTCGCAGGAGCCTAACTTAGTTTGCATGGGATTGGCGACACAGCCATGAGCTCATTGATCTAGTCTTGGAGGCCTGAAAGAGTTCCGACATCCAACCATAGCTAAGAGATTTCGGTTCGCCGCATACTTTGTACTGAGCAAGTAGGCTGAACTCCCTGAGTCGTATCCAACCATTGCTTTGAAAATCAACCAAGAAGTATAAAAGCACGTTAATCTCCAGAGTTGAATACCATTATTATCAAATAACGCAATGCAACTGTTTACCAACCGATCCTTTCTCACTTTACAACCCCTTTCGTATCGTACAAAATGAAAGTCTCTACCATCTGCTCTCAATGACAATGGAAACAGCAGTGCTACAGGCACCAAGTGGTCGTGCACCTCGACCAATGACTCTGTTGAGGGGACAGTGGAGAAGTGTGCCTATGATGGCGACATCACCTTGACTCCTTTCAATTCCTAGGGCCCACTGGCTTGTGATAGAGTCTTCATTCTGTTTGCGTAGTATAAGTGCAATAGACGTTGCCATATGCAATGTTAATTTTCTTTGGATTCAGAAAATTTCTGTTATTCATGACAGGGGTCCATAATCTCTATGCTACTAGACTGCAGAGGCGGTTACTATAGCTCCCTTCTATTATTAGGTTCTCTTTTTTCCAGGCATCCCGTAAATTCCTTCAAGACTATTCCGTAATGTCCTTTA
Source organism: Aspergillus oerlinghausenensis (assembly GCA_014250555.1). Lineage (NCBI taxonomy): Eukaryota > Fungi > Ascomycota > Eurotiomycetes > Eurotiales > Aspergillaceae > Aspergillus > Aspergillus oerlinghausenensis. The sequence continues at coordinate 67,108 of JAAKEQ010000075.1, forward strand.
CTCAGACCCGTGTTCATCTTAAGCTTTCTGTAGCAATTAGCCTAATTACCTTTAAGATCAGGCGTGCCACTGAACCAGTCTTCGCAGGACAACAAGTAACAATAGAGTACGAACAGTAGTTACGTGGTGGTGAGAGAAAGATGTTGTAGAATGAGTTCGTGCCTTGGGAAGGAGCTCTATATAATGCTGATTATGGACAAATGCTGTAGGAAAGCCGAGAAACAAAGTCGCACACTACCACAAGCATATGATGGCTTTGGAGCATATAAGGCAGCTGATAGTGCGGCATCTTGGGGGACTACAATCACCAGTACTCTCCAATGTAACTTACAAGTCTACCCCTCTCGTGTGGAGAGACATTCTAGCTAACCTAAGTCGCCCCCCAGATCCTGGCTCAATAAGCGTGGATGCGATACATACATGTACAGGGAACAAAAGTACTAATCAACGCATACCATCCCCCCAAGACTGGCAGTGCCAGGGTCCGCAACTGTTGGTGTGGAGCAAATGATTTGGTTGCCTTAGACAGTAGTAAGCAAGGTGAGTAGCATCTTCTATATTGCCGCCTGCTTCAGCCCATGGCTGCGTAAAAAAAGAAAAGAAAAGAACTGATACACAACAACTACTCCCCTTCCCTTCCTCTAAGCTGCCATTTATTCCTGCATAATCATCGTGGGATTTGACACAATGATCGCTTATACAGATTTACTCCCTCTTTTCACTATTTCTTGTTTGATATTCTATTCGGTCTGGAGCAAGTACGGACACGGACAAGTCCTACTTCCCCTTGAAGCCAGCAAGCCCCATAGAGCTAAAGAAACGTTATCTGCTCAGCATGCATCGTGGCGGTGGAGCCAAGGAGTTAGAGATGCTGAAGGAAACTTACTTCAAGCTCCAGAACCTTGAAGCATTTCCTAAAATTCTCCCAGCAGCCCAACAACTTTTGTGTCAAATGCTTTCCAGGGCCCTTCTGGATGCAATTAAAAGCGCCCATTCCAACATTCTCAGTATAGGAGAGTTTACCCCAGGCAGACTGGAGGAATTCGTCCGGACAGCCGAAGCCAAAACAAAGACGCTATGGGAGAATTATCTTGAAAGAAGAAAATCTGGATCTCCGAGGGAGCTCTTCCACGACGCAGAACGTGCCAGAGAGTGGCTTATGCAGAATGCTCCTCTAAAGTACATGGACGGTGCATGGCTTGGCCATATTCACAAAGTTACAACTCCTTATTGCCTTCGTCGAGTCACCAAGGACGCGTGGCAAGTGTTGTCAGAAGAGCTCGGGGATGGTGACTTGCGCAAGAATCATGTTTTTCTGTACCAACAGCTGCTGGGGCAGGTCTCCTCTCAATTGCCAGACGGTGACACTGAAGATTTTATTCACCCCCGTCATGGACTGGACGACATCCGTGTTTGGAGAGCTGCTGTCGCCCAATTGCTCATTTCGCTATTTCCACATGAGTTCCTACCGGAGATTTTAGGGTTCAACCTTCATTTCGAAGGCTTGACCTTAACTACGATCCAGGTGGCCCATGAATTGAAAGAGCTAGAGATAGACCCTTACTACTTTCTTATCCACATTACGATTGACAATTCCGACTCGGGGCATACAGCAATCGCAATGGAGACCGTTGTCAAGTATCTCGACACCGTCCGAATACGAGAGGGAAACACAGGGGCGCAAAAAGCCTGGAAGCGCATTCAGGCGGGATATGTCTTGTCTGAGCGATCTGCCTCCATCTCCGGAAGAAGATCGAAGAATAAAAAGGCAGTGCCAGTAACCGAGGACCTCGTTGAGGCCATCACCCATATATTCCAAGCAAAAGCTTCTGCAGCAGACAAGATCCATTGCGCTAGTCGTATGACAATCGGCGGTCGCTCTTTGGTCGAATGGCTCGATCCAATCCACATCGGTGACAGCAGATGGCAGCTTGATTTTCTCTACGCCCTGGCGAACTGTACACCCTGGGTTAAGAGGGGCGACAGTGAGAACAGCAGGCTCATTCATGAACTCTGCTGGGGTGGCCGGATGTTCGGGTCGTTCACGCACCACGAAGTTGAAACGGTGAAGAACTGGATCGACTCGTTGGACACCTTCTACATGTTCTTCGTTGGGAACCGATATGACCTGCGCGCCGCTTCAGAAGATAGTGATATTCGTTACGATTATCTTGTATTTTCCTCCCTGAGGAGGCTGGATATCCTAGAACAACCCGCCCCGATTTCGCAAAATGAGGAGCAGTTCATCCTTCCCAGTGCGAATAGCGCTACAATGACGAAAGTCCTTCCGTTATGGCTCACCCATCCCTGCCTCCTGGAGGGCTTTGTGACCGTCCCTTTCAAAACAACCAATGCCATTCACTGTACAGTGATACGTCTTCTCCGAAGTCAATATGGGTTCGGAATTGAACGACCTGGCGTCGAAGGCATTGACGAGGTTCATCGAGATGCTGTTGGCCTCGTGGAGCTAGGACTCGTGCTGGCAAGAACGTCTGGTGCAGAAGGAGTGGGCTCCCTTCGAGACGCCTTAGAGCGGTGGCCTTCTGATTTCGCCACTACAATGCTACACTTGTCTATGCAGCCTACGAAACACAGAGGCTTGTTGCTCGGTATGACAAGCGCTTTTGTCAGTCTCCATGAGTCTGTTGCGTCTTCCGACCTGCTGTTCCCTAAACTGAGACAGGTTCTACGGGACATTGTTGTTCGAGAGCAAGAAAGCTTAAAGATTTGTAGAGATGAACTCCGCGGAAATGGACGGGAATATGGTGATTTTTCTCGGGGTTTTGCGCTAGCGAAAAGGGAGAGCTTGCAGTGCTTTGAATAGACAATGGATTCACTGAGGATGCATGTTGCAATTCGGGACGAGCTCATGACTACATGAATGTTCTCACTGCTCACCTACGGACGCAGGCTATGCCAGTCAGTCGTTGGTAGACATAACCTACAATCAGCACCTCACCAATGTAGTTGTCTCCTCATAAATCTGCCAAGGGTGATATCCCAATGCTAGACCTTATCTGTCTAAATTATAAATATAGAATTTCATGGCAGATACGCTCTGTAGTGCTTATAGGTTTTGTAAACTGTATGCCATGATAACAGTGCAAAACAGTACCTATCTCTATTTCAAAGAGTTCTCCTAAAAGGGGGTAACAGATAACAGTCTGAGTATGCAACAAACAGGATCAAAATTTACCATACTACCTCGCCCTCAGCAGTTGTTGGCTCCTCCAACGTCAAGCTCCCCCGCTACTTCAGGATAATCGACAGTCCTGCAATGATACTCTCCTCCGTAGGCGCACACAGCTGACCCGCAATATTGATCATGATGATACTCGATTCGGGATCAAACTAAGCCGGGATCGTCAAGCTATTAGTCTTCCGATCGAACGGCACACTGATGGTATTGTGCCAACGACCCCTGTGTCGGATGCTCTGTGAGTCAGGCCATCTAACGGTTCATAGTCCAATTTTGCGCCATAGGACATGTTGCTTGGGAATATTGGATTTGGCACAAACGGATCTATGTTCTAAAACAGATGATGCTGGTATTGTAATTCTAAGAAGCCAGTGTCAGCTAGGCACTGCTATTTGTGGATCGTTCAGCCGACACCCCCCTCGCTCCTTGCCTTCTCCTCTCTCCCCCAAAACGCCTCGGAGTTGAACACACTGACGGCGATAAATCGTCGCGACGGATTGCCGAAGGGGGTGTTGTGAGGCAATAAGAGAGCTATTCGACGCTCCGTACTGGCCCAGCTTCCTATTATCTCGGAGTGAAAAATGAGGCTCTTAGATCGGGAGAAACAGTAAAGCTACAGAAACACGTAACTAAAACGCAGCACTGGGAGGAACCTAAAGAGATTATCTGTTGCAGTCCTGAATCGGCCAAAAATCCCCATGTTGATGTAGATGGTCTTCCATTAAGTCTTTGCTCTAGGTAAGGTTGATCATATGACAATTTCTCCTAATAAACCAAGCAAAGGGCGGGTCGGCTTAGCAAGAGCAGAGACCAAGTCAGGTTAAAGAGTTTTAGAGACAAAGACCCTGGCAGAGAGGGCGAGGTTCGAGTATTCATGGTAACGTAGTCCGAGAATGGGCTCATTTATCTACTGGTCTAGTCCAAAGTTTGATCCAGACACCGCAGCCATGTGTGCCTCCATTCAGGCGACAACCTCGTTTCCCGCCTTATTCGTCACAGCCGCGTCTGACCCTGTCGCTCTGATCCTGTCGCTCCAAAGAGAGGGTGAGTATCTAGCTAGTAGGTCGTCCAGTAGCCCAAGCTGATCATGTTACAGCGCATACAAAATTTCGTCGGTCTTTCCTGGAGCTGTTGTTTTAACACAGGCATCAGTTGGCGTGAATCTGAATCGATTTGTCAAGCAGGGCCAGGACACTAATGAACTTCTAACCAGCATATTACCATTGCCAGTCTCTCGTCGTGCTATCTGAAGCATGTTCGGATGTACCTTAGTGGTTAGCTTCCTGCAGCTAAGACAACCTGTTGACCGGATGTGTTGCCATTTCAAAGTTCAGCTTCATTGTCTTTTGAAAGATAAACTTGTATTTAGATTTCCTGGGATTGCTAGCTAAGCCAAATTTTAAATTGAGGGTCCTTACACAAGCAAGTTCTTCCGTTTTCCCCTTTTGCGCCCACTTCTTATTCTTCCAGCGGCGGCGTATCTGAGCAGAGAGTCGCCATCACCCTATACGACTAGTCAGCACTCTCTGGAGTCAAGAATAGGAAGAAAGGAATAATTACTTACGAAGCAGGGTACCGGGTACCTTCAATCTCTACCTTCTCCGCCAGAGTCCTAATCTCCTGCACTTCTTGGTCGCTCAACTGCAGCAGTGCAGCCGCCGCATTTTCGTCCATCCTGGCGGCCGATTTCGTACCAGGAATAGGGACGATATCCGGGCCAGTCGCCAGCAGCCACGCAAGTGCAACCTGTGCCGGGGTGCTCCCATGACCACTAGCCACATCTTTCAATTTGTCCACCAGTTTCAAGATTTCCGGGAAGTTTTCCTCCGCGTACTTGGGGTACATGCGGCGCAAGTCGCCCTCGGGGATATCTGGGCGAGATTGGAATTGGCCTGTCAGTATACCCCGTCCAATCGGGCTAAACGCAACGATAGCCACGTCGAGTTCGCGGCAGGTCTCGAGGATCTCTGATGCTGTCGATTCGATGTCTAGTGTAAACAGGCTATATTCCACCTGTAAGGCGGTAATAGGGTGCACAGCATGCGCGCGCCGTAATGTGGTTGCTGAGACGTCCGATAGACCCAAATAGCGAATTTTGCCTTGGCTATATATTGGAAAGGTTAAACTTCGCTTGCTTTATATTACGTGAAGGTCCAGGCTGGATGACCTACTTCTTCAGCTCCACCATGGCTCTAATCGTCTTTTCAATCGGCGTGACTCCGTCCACCCTATGGCAGTAGTAGATATCGATGGTGTCGACCCCGAGTCTCTGAAGACTTCGTCCACATGCAGCCTTGACATACTCGGGATCGGACCGGAAAGTATGGCTTCTGTTAGGCTGTTGCTGGAGCCTGAACTAGGTGGCTAGGAAGATGTTGTTGTGCTTGCTGGATTGTTTGATCCATTCCCTCACAATGTCCTTACTGTTACTGTAGATGTCGGCCATGTCCCAAAAGCGCAGCCCGGTGGCATGTGCGTGCTCCAAAAGGGCCACTCTCTCATCAAGGGTACCAGTTGGTCCGTAGAATCCGCCAATGCTCCCAAAACCAAGACCTATAGCAGAGACGGAGGGCCCATCTTGGCCCAGTGAACGTAGGGGAAGAGACATTTGGAGGTTAAAGAGGCTTGGAAAGGAGATGAGAGAAGAATCAGCCTGTCAAGTCCAAAGCAATTCCTGAGTGATTCCTTCCTGATTATCATATCTTAGTAGTCCTTCACGAGCTTTACCCGTTTGGGTTCCCGACTCTCCTTAATTGACACGGCAGTCCACCGCGGTGGCCCTGAGTATATATAGTAAGGCGACGAGCGAGATGATATTTGAGATTCTGCGCATCCCACCAGTGCTATTGAATGACTCCAATCTAGTAGTAGTAGTAGTAGTAGTAGTAGTAGTAGTAGTAGTAGTAGTAGTAGTAGTAGTAGTAGTAGTAGTAGTAGTA
>JAAKEQ010000076.1:0-60000 GCA_014250555.1 Aspergillus oerlinghausenensis
GTGGCAATAGGTAATACTTGCGGCAAACAGTAAAAAAATCCAAAAGTTCCTTTTGTGCAAATAGTCCGCCGTACTAAGTGAGCGATTCAGGCCCGAGCAGGATCCACCTCTATCGGTCTCCCTCCTGCAATCAACTCGAAGTGAACATTAGTGTCATGCATCTATACGTAGGAAAGAACTGCTGCTCTTGCTAATAAGAAAATTAACCATGCCTACAGCCCATGTGTGCAAATTATTTGAGAACAGGTAGAATAACAGGTACACAGCATTCCCCCCTCATTCCCTGAAGGACTTGGGAGGAATAATCAACGAGATACACCCTTCTCTATTAAACATGAAATCCTTCTGTCTTCTATCAGCCTTTAACTTGAAGTGAGGTGTTCTGCCTTGCTGCCCAAACTGCTGCCTCTGCCGCAACATCAATAGTGCTTACCCACCCCTTTCCCCAGCCTGTGTGATATATACTTATGGGCTTTTCCCATCTCCAAACACAGTCTTCATCTGCAAAAGTGTGTCTGTAGTACTTCTAATTACCTATGCATATATAGCAGTACTTCTATGCCTATATCCAAAGACACATCTTCTGGTAGTGGTATTACTAATTTTGAGTTTTGCTCCTCTAACCTTCTCACTAGTTAGAGAATTACTGTCTGGTGACTCTTAGCATCATTTCTCCCAGATTAACAAAGATAGATAGTCATGTATCTCCTGCAGGGAGGATCAAGACTAAGGTAGTTTAAGACAGCTTAGCTCATGGAACCCTTTAATATAGCTAAGACTATCTACAGATAATCCAGTCTGGATCATTGCAGACCAGCTCTAAGGTGGGACAGGATGGTCCCCGTGGTGTATCATGCAGTTCTCAGTAGGCTGTTGCTAGCCTGAGGTTATGGTGGTGAATGGTGATTAAGAATTTAAGATAGTGTGGAGGAAGGTTAATAGGTTTTTAGAAGAATTTCTAAGCAACTGGAAGACACGCACATTATTACGTATAGTGCATACTAAGTGATTGTGCGCTGTTTGCGCCCTTGAGGGCCTTTCATTATCAGCAGACGCCATGGCGTTCCAGATTGGGAAAGGATAAAATAAGGGAAATGGCTATTAGTTTGAGGAATTTCAAGAAGCAAGGCATATACTGATAAAGTGATTGCAGTGTGGGAGGATGGTTTATGTAGGCTGTATTAGTCTAGTTAATAGTGAAGCTTGTGGTTCTGCGGGGGAATAGCCCTCCTTTATTGCTAATGTGTCCACTAATTACAACTGAAATTGCACAACCAGTACCAACACCAATACTCTGGAGCCACAAGTGCTGCCCTTTCCGAACCAAGATTGATTCATCACATCACAGGGCAAAGTTCTATGTGAACAGCCAAAAAGAGGAATAACAAAACTGTCGTTTTATTCTAGATGGCAATGCGTTAGCACCTCAGGCTTCCTTACAGCAGGTTCAGCAACTACTAACCGGCGCCGATTTAGGCCAAACAAAATACTTCATAGTTTGTTTGCGATTTTCTACAGTGTAGCTGTGCTAATTTAGTGGGGCTATGCCAAGTTGATGTTGAGGTCATTGCATCCCTACTTTTGGATCTGTAGTGTAAAAAGGTATCTTGCCTGTTTTCAGTGCTACTTGTCACGCCTGATACCACCCTGGAAGACACGACATAAATTCCTTATTATGACACGAACCTTGCTATTTTGTGTTGCGGAGGAGGCCAAGCCTGTAAGTCCATCTGTGACTGATCAGGGACCCCGTTGTTGGCAGTCTGTCAGACTGGGCTGATAGTTTCAACTATATATTAGTAACAAAACGATGCTGACTTTGGTTATTAGATCATACCTAAGGCCTTGCGCGAATTTAGCACAGAGAAGGAAGCCCCTCCTCTGTACTATCTTGTTGAATCGGAGATCTGCCCGGACAAGCGAGAGATAGCCCGGAAGAGCCTACTTTCGAATTTGACGGATGGGGACCTCTCCCTCCAAAGGCCAACACCTGGTACGACTTCAGAATTGATCATCGTGCAGCTGATGAGTTTCATGGCTCTCTTATGTGGGCCCCACGGGAGTCTGCCTATCCGATCTACCTTGGATCCCCGGAGAAATTTACGAATGAAACTGGCGTCTTCGATGTGTTCAAAGCAGTGAATGTATGAATGGTGAAGACAGTGACAAGGATGATTAGAGCTCTAGCACCTTTCACATTACACCAACTTGTAACATTTCTGATCCAGTACAATGACGCTGCATTATCCTTCAAATTATTCTAGATAGTCACTTGTACCATTCGCTTGTTATCTCTACACAGTCAGCTAGGCACACAGCATGTAGATACCGTGAACTTAGAGAGTAAGCTACATGACACACATTATCACCGAAATTTGCCACATCCTGCACGCTGCGAAGGTCTGAAGTGTTGAGCAGTCCAAAGGATCATGGTTTTGAAGCTTTCATCTTATTCTTTTCTGTGAAGGATTATTGAGATTATCTAGCTATTATATTCACTAATCGGGAGCACATACCCACCGATGTCAGTCAATTTGACGAGGGGCCGCCAGACTACTATTGAGGTTCTCGGGCGTGAATTCATGAGGTCGATAAACAGTGTATATTCAAGAAACTGGAATAAGCCAAATAAACAAAAACAATACATGACATATATGCATACTTTCCCTCCTGCCATTCAAGTTTAGAACCTTCATATTTAACAATGGGTTCCGCGGTTTGACAAGCAAAACATTGGTACACTTATTGTGAACCCCAACCTTCCTAGTCTTGCCTGAAATCCCATTCTCGGTGCATTGATTCAAAACTGTATATAGTTAGTTTGGCTCAAATTTGAGGAGAAAGAACATGGAGACTTGTAAGTGCCCAGCTGCTGTCCTAGTTACTAATTGACCTAACTCATAGGTAAAGAGTCGACACGCCCGGTTTAAACGGGGTCAATTACAGAGATTCGGGAGCAAAGGCGTTGCCTTTCCGTAAGGATCAGGTGCCCAAACGTTATACTGGGCAAATAAATCCCAATCCTGGGGTGAAGGTGGAGACCAATAGCGCAGAAGAGTTTCAATGGGAGAGTATGGCACAAGGGGGCTCAGGGGCCAATTTGTTCCCTGCCACAAGGTATCAACAAAATTGCACGTTACACCATGGCTTGCGTCAATGAGTTGCTCTAATACTTAGAATAGAACAAGGCAATGCTATCAAGACTGGCTTCCGGAGAAGCGAAATCAACCTCGGAGAATGGTTCAGAATCACATTCACGGACGACTTAGGCCCAATCTGCCATGTGCTACAAAGAGACCCTCCAGACACGAGTATTTGCAAGAATCCCGAGGAGTCCTTGTTTGGAAAGAAAATAAACCTTAACAACTAGTCTGGTACATGGCTAAGGTGGAGGAAGTCTTGTGTACTATCATGCGGCTGGTGACTCTAAAGGTAGAGTTGGGAAGCGAATGACTCCCATAGAGACGCGTACCCTTCACTCCGAAGTATACAAGTTTATCGATGGGCGTACTGAAGTTGTTAAAAATGGCGAGTTTACTCCCATCATAGCCCTGGATGCGGATTTCGAGGACGGAGAGCTTACTGACGCACACTTGGAGATCATCAAGCCATGAAGCCAGACAGAGAATACTCCGCGGTTTCCTTGTGGTTCTAGGTCGCTTCCAATTAATTAGCTTTGAACGAGGGGCTATTCAGTACTCTCTCAGCCTGACCTACAGGAATTTGTGGCATGTCTCGTTCTCTCTCTTTTTGTATCTTGCTGGTACTCTCTGGTAAAACCACGCAATTAACTAAGCTTATGGAGCTCATTAACTCTTCCCTGTCTTTCCTCCTTAAATAGCATCTGAGACTTTATCACCTGACATGGTTGATTTCCGAACAGGATCACACTTAAGCCTTTTGCTGAGAATGAGTCTCTTGAAGGAAAGAAAAAAGTGATGGGCGACTAGGTCGAGTGTCCCTATTTAACTTCACAAGAATTCTACTGGGTTGAAAGACGCGTCGGAGTTAATGATTCGGTGGAATCTGACTGGTATAAGTTTGCTATAACATCCTATAGTGGGACTGAATGGTTCAGACATACCTTTGGTCAAGCAAAATCTGGCGTTAATAAGGCTGATTCTAGGCTGCATGCACCATAAGCCTTGCCTCAGCACATCTCATGAATCATGATTCTCATCTGAGGCTTGGTACCGGGCTCTGGAGAAAGTAGGGTTGAATAATAGTCCTACTTCCAGAGGACTGGAAGACACTAGTTAGCTCTATTAATCATTATCCTGCTGTATGGACTTCCCTGAGGGATCATAGACAGGCAGAGGGGCGGTAACTTAGCTGTGCCTATAGATCTGCCACCTCCATCATAGTTGCAGCCAGGACGACCATCCTGCTGAGAAGCACTGCTTATATTCTTACATTTGTGAAGCTAAAGCAAGTTAAGCAACTCACAGCGAGCTCTGTCGCTCTTAGGCCCTCCTTGGAAGCGTTCCATCCTCGCAGCCAGGGTCACATACCAACCAGGGTGGTGGCACTAGTAGACCCATCCATAAGATCTGTTGATTCTTGAAACCCGAGAAGTTGTGATAGAATGGCAGATCCACAGTGTCTAGTTGCCATTAACTCTTCAATGATGGATACATATCCTGGAAGTCAAGTGAGTGACGCGCGGCGATGGCTGCGCCAACATATCAATGGCTTGAAATTGATGTGACCTCTGCTTCCTTAGAAAAATGGTTTGCCGCTCTGGTAATCTTAGGTCATTAGATGTGGCCACATTGAGTGTTGTTGGCTTGTCTTCGCGTCATTATGCTAGTCAATGGTTTGCATGAACTCCCTTATTATCCATGGTACAACGCCCAGTTTTCTTAAGTGCTTTCTTACCAGGTGCAACAGTTAAGGATGAGGAGGCTTCCAAGTCAGCGGTAACAGGCGATACTGTCATGTCTGCGCTTGACAGGGCTTCTCTGAGGGATGAACTTGCATCACTTAACTTGAGTGATGTGGGAGAGGTGGTAAAATATGGGCTGCAAGTGGCATTTGAAGAGTCGCTCTGTTCTCTGTCCTCAGAAGTCCCTGGCTCATGCCGACCTAAGATCGAAGAGTTACGATGTTGCATTAACTGCGGGTCAATCGGTGGAATCTCAGGACTTGTATTAGTAGTTGAAGACCCGAGTTCATCGCTTGTGTAGAGCGTAAGGAAGCTAGAAGCGTTTAATGTCCGCAATAGAGTCAGGCTGCCGACGCTGAGCGGGTTGAGCATTCAATGCCGTGCCACAATCGCGCAAAAGAGGTATATCAGAATAAAGAGAACATTACGTCTGATGGGCTGCTACTCCTCCCCTGGGATCGGAGAACAATTTCAAAGCCAAGAGCAGGACGTCCTTTTCAATGCTCCTACTAACGTCATTTGAAGTTGATATTTCTAGCCATTATATGCTCTTTGATTTTCTGGCTGCACTGTTGAGCAGATATCTTGATACTGAAGCCTAAACAGACAGGAAAGCAAACAAGCGCTTAGCCTCTCAACATACATGCGCTGCGTCTCAATGTGGACATAGTGGGATAATGTGATATGTCTCTTCTAGTTATATTCCCAGTAGCGGCTGTGGTTCTTTTGGAAGCGACAACAATCACATCTTCTCATGCCATCCCTTATCATTGGGATGCAGACGAATATTCCCGGCTGGAGGTCCGCATATCTGGACCCTAGCGAAAAAGGGGTTCAACAAGTGATCCAATCTGCCAGGAGGCCTGTTTCCTTATGGACACGGTTTATACTGCGCACATGCCCATGTGGATCCGAAGAAGCACCTCCCGCAGCCCGAATAAGTGCACAATCTGGCCAAATGCAACCAGGATATGGAAAATTTGATGGCTCGCTCCCTATGTCTGTCAGCCACAGCCAAAGGTGCTAAGGACAAGCCACTTTTCAACTTACAATCAGATCGAATCGTGCTGGCCAAAACTTTTCTGGGAACCGGGTGACGTACACTGCCGTGCCGACGGCATATGACGAGCAGGTCACCGTAAGACTGTCCAGAGGAATGCGAATCAGGCCGTAAGAAGCCTCGGCCCAAATAACATGAAAAATGGGAGCTAAGCCACTCGTGGCCAGGAGGAAAAACACAGCTGCTCTACAAAGAAGGTTGGCAGAGTCAAGACGCTGTAGAGCTAACATTGGCACGGCAAAATACTGACCTCCATGGACCAGCACGTGCACCATCCATCCGGGGATCTAGCGCAACCCAAAAGATTATTGCGGCACAGAGCACGGTGAGGAAGATATATGTAACCTGCAAGACGGGATAGCTGTATAAGGCAAAATAGGTCACTGAGATACACGTGGTTGTAATGGTCATCACAATCCCCAGATAGTCAAGCTTCAAGAAGGCGTGAGCGACTTCAGGTGAATGAGCATTGGTGGCATGGAATGCGGCCTATGAAGATAATGTTCGGCCCGTCAGCAAGTTCTCAGGTCTCCTGAGCCAGGCAACAGAAACTGACGGAAAAGATCAGGCATCCTGCCGTGCCAGCAACATAGGTCTGAATAGCAAGAATATCAATCACAGGCACCTCGAGCGGCAGTTGAATGATCCAATAGTCGATTGCGAGAAGCAGTGTGAGAAAGTACATGCCAGGAATGATATGAGACCAAGTGTTGACTGATTCATTGTGTAGGTAGAACAAAGACCAGAAACACTGTCCATAGCTGTCTAACTGAGCCCGGTACCCGTGAAGGATATAGGGGTCCCATTGCATCCACGCGGGGATTTGCGATGCATGGAATACGCGTTGCTTCTTAAGAGACTCAGGCACCTTGACAGGAGGATCTCCCACCACCTTGGGGCTTGATGGGCTTAATAGATAGGAAAATGTGAGCCGGACAGTAGTCATGGCCATGGTTTCAGCGGAGGACTCAGACTCTTCAGAACAGCAAATGCTTGATTGAATAGTTGTGTGTGTGTGGTTTAGACCACAAGCTGGTTAAGCAGGAACTATTTGTATTTAGCTGACATGACGAGAACACTGGATAAGTTGATGTGAGATAAGGCAAGACACAATAGAAATGTACCAGATCCACTGTCTGATCCGAACCTTCCCTGAACGTACTTACGGAGGCAACGGAGACCATCTAATCTACCACTCAAGTTCCTAGAACCGTCCAATTTAAGACCATAGTCACCTGGTATAATGGCAACTTTCCTGGCAAACGAAAAAACGTCATGGAGCTCTGATCTGTATCACAGAAACTGAAGATTCTCTAGCAGTGTCTTCTACTGCGCGTGCTTCGGCGATATAACCATAATCAGTAATCATGCGAGGCTCTACCTGATTCCTTGTCAGGAAGGCCGATTGAGCCTACAAGCAGGGTACTTTTTTCCTTGAATTAAAGACGCTAACGGGGAATATTCTCACGGAGGCTTCGCCCAAGAAAGGGTCATTCCGGTCAAGTTTACATTGACTGATGGGTCCTGGACGGCTGGGCCCTGAGCATTGAGTACAGGTCTGAGGCATAAATCTCGGTACGGCAGGTGTAATGACCATTTGATAATACAATACACGCCGACCATACCTTACCGTACCTTACCAAGTATGTATCTTAACGGTTTTGAACGCTGCCATACCAGCCTTAGCATCTAACCATCCGGATGGCCCCCAACGGTCCCTGCCAGTATCCATAACGGCGCCAACCGAGGTACACCGGCGTCTCCGAGTCCGGGGTCGTGATAAACGTTCACCTTATCGGGCTAATCTTAGCATGATCAACACGTCTCTACCTTGGCAACCAATGACATAAAATGATGGGTTCCCGCGCTTGAGGCTCCAATGCCCCTCAATTCCATTCCACTCCGCCGTCTGGTATTCGTCATCATGCCACCATTCTGCAAGATTGCCGTCATCCAGCTCTATGTCAAGGTAAGTTTCTATCGCTTGCATCTTTCTAAACTAGCTTCATCAATGAGCAAACAGAGAAAGGGTAAAAAAAAAAAAAAAAAAAAAAAAAAAAAAAAAAAAAAAAAAAAAAAAAAAGCCAAAAAATAGAGCCATATTATGTTTCAAATCTTGGAGTATCGTCTCTAATACGCTCTTCTTCTAGCCCCTCAAACCCGCCGACAACTTCGCGCGGGCTGTGAAATTTATCACGGAGGCTGCTGCGCAGGGCTGTCAATTGGCTGTACTGCCTGAATTTCATCTGACGAACTGGATCCCTGCTGATCCTCGTTTTGCTTCCCTCTGCGATGACTGGGAGACCTATCTGCATCGTTATCAGGCCCTCGCGAAAGAGTGTAACATATGCATCGTGCCTGGATCGATAGTCCGACCTGTGTCTGCCTCGCCTACAGCTGCAGCAGGGGCCACTGTCTCTGATAGGCAGACACCGAGCCTAGAAAATGTAACCTTCTTCATCTCCAACACTGGTGAGATTCTAGGCTCCTACGTGAAAAAGAATCTCTGGGGACCCACTGAGCGAGCGTACCTTCGATCATCCGGCGACAGTCCACACCAGGTCATTTCGACCCCGCTGGGCCCTGTAGGCTTGCTGGTGTGCTGGGACCTAGCCTTCCCTGAAGCCTGGAGAGAATTGGTGTCGCAGGGAGCTAAGATCATCATTGTGCCGACCCTGTGGACTCGCAGCGGCGCCTCTGAGGCAGGCCATCGCCAGAATCCAAGTGCACCCTCCCTGTTCCTTGACAGCATTCTGACTGCGCGAACGTTTGAGAATACCTGCGCTGTCGTCTTTGCCAATGCAGGCGGACCTCCAGGGAGGAATTACTGCGGACTCTCCCAGATCAACATTCCGTACGCGGGTCCCCTGGTCCGTTTAGGTACTTCCACCGAAGGAATGGGCGTGGCGACGCTCGATTTGGCGGTTCTGGAAGATGCGGAAGAAAACTACGCGATACGCTCCGATCTGACAGACCCTTCGTGGCATTACAGGCACACTCGCCGGGTTCCAGTGGAATCACCAAAAGGCAGGCTATAGATTGGGGGCGGGAACGGCGATGGCGCTCTAAGCTGTGCTTACCTGCCTTAGTCGAATGTAGTAATCAGAGCCGTTCAAGCATGTCAATTAAGCGAGTAGGTAACAGGAACAACCGATACCAGACTCGGAGAATTCTCCGTTCAACTGATGACGAGGGATCAGCGAAAATGGCGCGGGACAAACGGGGTAAAGCCGGCTGTGGAGCCTCTCCCCCACATTGTCTGGGGTCTGGCAGGTGACAACACATCATCAAGTTTCCGCTGCGTTGGCATATGTGTTACATCGGCTCTGTGACCCCAACGGAAGGTTCTGGGAGATTTATTTTCTTATTTGCTGTGAAAGTTGATCTAGGTTAATCAAAGCATTCTCTATTGGTTTTTTATTTTCATGCATGAATCATTCAGAAGCCGGTTTTACTCATGCTCAAAACGTGATTGTTCATGTTGAAGGATAAGGTGTTTAAGACGAGGAATAGCTCAATCAACGTGAGACGTACTATCTTTCTACAATCAGTACTGGACTTTGTGGCTTGCGCTACGGATTTTTCAGGATTCATTACACCCTTATCAGACATTGAAAATGTGGTGATCATCATAAGGACTCAGATGATGGTACTTGATTACCAGTGCCTTTTGGATAAGTAAAGTCTAGAGTATCACAGCTAGCATTGTGTGAATCATTCATATGCAGCTCTTGACGAAACCGATAACAAAGTGCAAAACATACAAAGCCAGACCCTGTTAGGCGCCCTTGACGGTAATCTCCCAAGGTCATATTACAGATGATGACACGTGCGGATTAATTCGCGAGTGAGCAATCTGATAACTAAGTACTACCAAGTAAGCTTTTCACTTCGGGATCTACCGATCATGCAGAATTCCACCCCATATCAGCAAAGCATTTTGTGAATAATACGAGTTCTTGGCATGAGATTCCGTACCATTCAATACCTTACGCTTTACGACTACATACACTTCAGGCTAAGTTAGCCCTACCCTGCCAGTGGCCATCAGATTCCTTGTATCAATTACACTCATCCCGCTGGAAACGCGCCTTCATCGGACAAATGTCCCGTCCAGGATCCTGATCCCCGTCGGGAAATGGTCTCTGAATGGTGTATCCGACGTGGTGAGACATGCGGTCTATCATCGCGTTGGATTCCGGCGAGTAGTGCTGAACTTGTCAGTCGTGGCTGCTACGAAGAGGATTGAGTCCGTCGGGGGGAGGCAACTTACTGGCGCTTCTCTTCGTTCGTAGTTCCGGGGTATGTCCTCGTCCAAATAGAATGTCTTGACGTCGTCAATGAAGAGGGTTGTTCGGCCGTGCTTGCCGAACTTACCCAGCACACCCACCATGTTCGTGTACTGGGCACTGCTTTCTGTTAGCAAAGGGCGAAGGACAATGTCTGAGGGTGCCTCACAGAGAGCAGATAGCGCCCTGATTACCGAAGACAAATCCTGGGTTTTCTGCTTTGCTTTGGTTGTGTCGCAGGTGATGGTGCTCCGCCAGGTCTTCTAAGGACAAAGTCTCGCCGTCCTTAGAGAATGAGAGCAGGGACTCGAATAGAGTCATGTTGAGGTTGATATTGTCGCCTACTGCACGGTCGTTGCGAGTTGGCGCGGCCGGACAATTGATCACATACTGTACCAGGTCATCCTACTAGAGCGTTAATTCATACTCTTCTAGAAAACGAGAACAATGTCTTGCATTGAAATAATCGAGATCAATGGTCTCAGGCCATCCATGCATTGCGAACGTCGGCGCCAACACTAGCATACTCTGCGGCAAAGAATTAGTATAACGAAAACAGGGGATTCTTCTGGTGGGAGAATCACGTTATCGTCGCCAAAATTCCACACCTTGCGGACGGCATGCGCCAGCTCAGCGTAGGTGATATTCCTTCCACTTCGATTGATATACCCCCGGTTCGCCAGCGCATTCACCGCGGGACATGACGAGCGACGGTATTCCCCGTCTTTCCCTGAGCCATTGAAGTGTCTCTCGTAGTAATTGACGGTTTCATCAATGTAAAAAGGTTTCTTTTCAGGAAGGATATGAGATGGAGTCGGGATGAATGGCTCGTTCAGCCCAAATCCTCGATCGTCATCTCCTTGGAGGACTTGCTGGTGATACTTTATAGCATAGCCCCAGTCGATTCCACGGGGATGGGAACTGACGGCGGCGAGCCACAGAAAGACAAGAATAATTGTTTTCATTTGGAGAGGAGGAATGTGATCCAGAGGTAGTGGAAAAGAGAGAGATTTCCAGAATCTCAGCTTTAATATGGGTTACCTATATACGAGGTTTATCTTGCTTGTACTTACTTCCAGCAGCAGCAAACCAGCATTTGCTGGATTGCGGACATGCCCTCAATGCGATGTCTCAGTCCCGTTTCGAGCGGTCCATCATCCATGCGTGAATCGGCTGGATGATGCCCCGCAACGGAGACATACTTACACGTGTATCTCCCCAGTGCGACCAATGAGGGCGGGTGTGTCCAGAAGGACATGTTGGTGGTCGTGTTAGGTACGTGCATACAGGTATTTACGGTAATTGCATACATACATCATACAGTCTTGATACGCGTGTATCAGGCAATAGTTGGAGTATTTTGCATACATTGTTGTCTTATTGCTTAATGCAGCTTTCCTTATCAGGAATGCTCCTATGTACACTTGACTGACGAGCTCATGCCTGTGGGTCAGAGTCGGATACTGGCCAGATTGAAATCCAACATGAGATGAGTGAGGTGGTCAGGATCTGTGGTGTGTAGGGACAGTAGGGTAGAAAAAGGGGCATATAGATAGGCGAGTTTCTAGTTGGAAGGCCCTGTTTCTGCTTCGTCCAGTCTTCACGAAATTCAGAATCTATCCATGATGGTCTTCAGTCATTGCCTGTTTTTCTCGTCCCTTTTGATTTACTATGTTCTTGGACTGCCAATGGTTCCCAGCCAAACAGTGATGGAACCTTCCGCAGCCCTTCCTGATGACGGGGACCACCTGTACACGCTTCCAATGTTTGATATCAGACCCTGGGAGCGAGTGTATGAGGTCCGCCTGGCCCGTGAGGGGTATCTCTATGGACCACCTTTGCTTGGGAACACATCGTTCTTTCCCACCGGGGTGCTGGGGGATGCCATGGTGGCCCGAGATAAGGCTGCGTGGTTCCGTGATGTAGAATATGTCACCAACAATGTGTACCCCGAGTGGGAGAGGGCAGCCACAGCACTGGCAAAGGTTTGTTTGCTGAAGGAATCCACGCCCGCAGAAGGACCCTGCTGACTGAACGAGGCGGGAGGTATACAATCTCTCTCCAGCTACGCAGTTATCTACGAGGACCAATGGGCCACCACCTTGCCGGACGGGGTTGCCTCCGGTATGCTGACAAACTGGACCCAGGACCTGCTGTTCTCTATGGAACGGCTCTCAATCAATCCCTATGTGGTTCGACGTCTTCACCCGCGCAAGGACCGGCTTCCCTTTGCGGTTGATGACAAAGTAGTGCAGCACCTGGCGGCAGGAAGTACCCTTGAGGCCCTCCACCGTGACGGGCGTCTTTTCTTTGCCAATCATTCATACCAGGCACCGTATCCCAAGACTCCTGAACGTTGGACAGCGGCTTGCACTGCCTACTTCTTCATCCATCCCCGCTCCGGCGCCTTTCTCCCTCTGGCCATCAAGACTAACATGGGGAGTGACCTCACATATACCCCGATGGATGAGACAAATGACTGGCTGTTTGCGAAGATGGCTTTTGAGATGAACGATCTGTTCCACTCGCAACTGTACCACCTGGCAAATACGCATGATGTGGCGGAACCCGTCCACCAGGCGGCCTTGCGGACCATGAGCGCTCGTCATCCTGTCCGGGGATACCTCGATCGCCGTATGTTTCATCATTTGTCCTCTTTCTTTTAGTCTAGCCTACTTACTGACGGTTAAAGTGATGTATCAGGCGTATGCAGTTCGCCCTATCGGAGAGGAATTCCTCTTCAACGATGGGGGTTTCTACGACAGTTCGTTTGCGCTGCCAAACTGGGCTGGCAAGAAGTTCGCGACGGATGCTTACTGGGAGCACGCGGGGCATTTCAAGGCTACGAACTTCTACCAAGACCTGTTTGACCGCGGACTGGTGGACTGCACTTATGGACCCCGCTTGACCTCGTTCCCGTTCTATGAGACAGTGGCACCCATGGTGGAGGCTATTGAGGACTTTACGCGAGCATTCGTGGAATCGTATTACCCAGAGAAGGCATTGATGGATGTAGACAATGAATTACAGGATTGGATCATCGAGGCCACTGAAGCGGCCGAGGTTATCGATTTCGTACCGGCTCCGATACGCGAGCCCGAGCAACTGATCTCTGTGCTCTCACACATGGCTTTCCTCGCAGGTATTGCTCATCATGCTCTCAATGGCGCGACGGTCGGCGAGGCCTCAGGGGTCCTCCCTCTCCACCCTTCCTCCTTCAACCGGCCCCTCCCTGAAGCCAAGGGGAGTATCGATTCCCTACTCCCCTGGTTGCATAACGAAACCGAGGCGCTGAAACAGGCCTCCCTCCTTGTCCGTTTTAACCGACCATTACTGGATGAACAGGAGGGAAGCCTGCCTCATATGTTTTCAGGATCCAGCTTCCTGGCGCGGACGGGGACCGCGGTTCATGATGCCGAGAGGAGGTTCCGGGAGAAGATGTGGGCGATTAGCGACGAGATCCGGATGAGGCAGTTTGACGAGAGGGGTCTGTCGCAGGGGATGCCGTTCATCTGGCGATCGATTGATCCTCGAAAAATTCCATACTACTTGTGTGTGTAGCCTTGCATTGTGCATGGTTACCCACTGCATTGTCTAGGAAGTGGCTGTCCACCCCATCGTGGACTTGTTATAGCTATAAACGATACAAGAATATTTGCATGTGTTTGTGTTTGGTGAGGGCAAGGCAACCCATTAGCTAAGACGCCTGAGTATATGTTTTGCATGATGTTCCTAGATTATATGTTCAACGTATCTATATATGTATATATTGAATTATGAGTTCACGCCAGGTACAAGATGATGGGCCATATATAGAGAAGCCAAAGTGTTTCTCATAGTCCTCCATTTAACAGACTATTTGCAGCACAACAGACACCTAGTAACTTTCAAGTAACCAAGCCAAAAGATTGGAAGGTATTCACGACGGCATATCCATATGCCGAGGGGGAGTGGGCTTGCATCGATAGTGAATCTCAATTTCAACATGACCCTGATATAATGCTGCGAACCAACTACAGCTTAGACTCAATCTTGCACAGAGCGGAGTTCCATGCTCTCTCAACTGCTTCCGCATACCGTGCAGGATTATCTGGCATGTGTGCGCAGTGACCCGTACCCTCAAAAAGCACCTTGTCGACCTTCCAACCCTTCTCTTTGGCTTCCTGAGCGTGATCCCAGACATCCCGCCAGTCAGTCATACGATCCTCCTTGGAATACATGTAGCACACGTATCCAGGGTCATCGCGGTGGGGCGCTGGGCCGACCGTCTCCTCATCCAGGAGGGTGCGGCGCATGAGACTTGCTGGGTTCTCGTTTCCGCATGCAATCCAGGTGTACAGCAGGATCAAGAGAAAGTGAACCACCACTGAGCCCATGAGGCGAGATGACGGAGGAAGAGAGAAGACCATGGCATTGTAGGATTTCCAGTACGTTCCCTTTGCTGGTGTACTGTCCAGCACAAGTCCAACCAGCGGCAACGGCCGGGAAACAGTCTTCGCGAGCGTAATCAACAGCTGCGTCGCGGTGTTGGTTCCGCCATTAGAGAAGGTATGCAGCAGGATCCGCGGCGCGTCGCTTTCAGTACTATCTGCTAGGGTCTCGAGGACGACGTCCACGGCGGGCCGGATCAGTCGACGCTGGCGCGCGTAGCTGCTCACTAGGATCGAGACCTCGGATTCAATCAACAGGATCCGGGCATGAGGCGCAATGGAGCGGTGCAGATCGGTATATTTGGTGATGTGCTTGGCCGAGGCCCCCAGCCAGGTACAGACGATGACCAGATGACCAGGCAGCGCTTTGTCGGGGGTTGAGAGCCAGGTGCGTGTGGCTATACGAGTGAAATGTGGAATTACAGACCTGTTCCACGTTCAACCTCGGTATTTTCGAAAGTATTGGTTGTGCATTAACAAAGGGCAGTATTGACAAGGGTGCTTACATGCTGCGGGGGATGACAAATCAGACGTTCTTTTGCTCTTTGTTTTCTTTTTCCTGTGATGTCTTTCTGCAGATAGGGATGAAAATGAAAATGGAACAAAAAGGGGGCTGCCCCTTCTCCATTATATGCCATTCCCTTCATCTCTTTTCCGACCTGGCATAGCGGCCAGTTTTTCTGCCCCCAATACTGATTTAATTGTCCGATTTGTTTCTTTGCTTTCACGTTCATTCTCCTCATTATTTCAGTGCCCCACCATACTCGCTATGGAGACTAAGCAGTCTGAGCAGCCTCAGGCCGAGGAATTTCCAGCTCCTGCTCCTGCTCCTGCTCCTGCTCCTGCTCCTGCTCCTGCTCCTGCTCCTGCTCCTGCTCCTGCTCCTGCTCCCCCTAACGGCGGATTGGCGGCCTGGTCGGGCGTCTTTGCCTCGTTTCTCCTCTTCCTCACCACCTGGGGCTTTTCCACGGCTTTCGGTGCATTCCAGAGCTACTACCAATCCGATCTGCTGCACACCAGCTCTCCGTCTCGCATTGCTTGGGTGGGCACTGTCAATGCCTTTTTCCTCATCTCCACTGGCGTCATCGCCGGTCCCCTTTTCGATCGGGGATACCTCCACCATCTGATGATCGCCGGCTGTTTCCTGACCACCTTCGGGCTCATGATGCTGAGTCTGTCCACGCAGTACTACCAAGTGTTTCTCTCCCAAGGAGTCTGTTGTGGCCTGGGTAGTGGCTTGATCTACGTCCCCGCCTTGTCATTGGTCTCAACGCGCTTTACAACGCGGCGTGGCATTGCCGTTGGCCTGGTCACCTCAGGCGCGAGCGTGGGTATGCTTCACTCATTCAAGTTTATTGGACCGCTGAGCTGATTTGAAATCACTCCACCCCAGGCGGAGTCCTCTTTCCTATCATCTTCATTCGTCTTCAACCACGTATAGGGTTTCCCTGGACTGTACGGAGCTTGGGCTTCATTCAGCTGGCCTGCTCGTGCATCGCAGTCCCGCTGTTGATGGTGACCACCAAGACCCGACGCAGTCCTCCCCGGCAGCTCATCCACTGGCATGCGATGAAGGAATGGAGTTTCAACGCTTATGGGATCGCCAACTTCCTCATGTTCATGGCCTACTTCATTCCGCTCTTCTACGTCCCTGCCTTTGCCTCGACCGCCCTCCGCTCTTCCACTGACCTTAGTTTCTACATGGTCTCCATCCTCAACGCAGGCTCCGCATTCGGCCGCATCGGGTCCTCCCTTCTGACCTACCGACTCGGCGCCAGTAGCATCCTACTTGCCAGCGTGATTGCCTCGGCGGTGCTCCTTTTTGGCTGGATTGGCATCCACTCCGTCGCCTCGTTTGTCGTCTTCTGCGTGCTCTTTGGTATTTTTTCTGGCGTGCTCATCTCCGCTAATCCGCTGGTCATTGCCCACCCGGTAGTCTCGCCCACCCCTTCAGTGATTGGGACGCGTATGGGCATGCAGTGGTTTGCTACCAGTCTCGGCGTGTTAATTGGAGCGCCTATTGCGGGCGTTATTGAGGGTCATGGTGGAGATAATGGCTTTCTGGGATTGCAAATCTTCAGTGGAGCGGGGATGGCTGCGGGAGCCGCGTTTCTGCTGGTACCCCTTATGGCAGTTTGGCGACATGATCATATGCAAAACAAGGCGTAATTTGGCGTCCAGCCTACCCCAAGGGTGGTAGGGGAAGCAACCGGGCAAGATGCTAGATCGCCCGCCGGGGGGGGGGAGTGGGGGGCCGCCTTTCAGCCATCAAAACCTCGGTTCAAAAGGTCTAGACAACGTCGCATTTCTATGTTAGTGCATGATCTGGTCAACACGACCAAAGTACGAGAAATGCAAAGTAGTATTAGCGCTTATGCTGATCATCTTCCTAGCTGCACCGTCGTATGGTAACAATCATCTATCTGTACTGGTGCGGTACAAAAAGTATCGTATTAATACCTAATACCAGTTACCATACATCACGTTTCTTTACGTATTGTATGTACCCAAATATATCATCCTTCTGACACTCATCACTAATATATGAGATCCGCCAGCTGAACTCATTGCAGTAACACGTCCTCTAGTTTCTCGGCTTCAAAACAGCCTTGACGACATGCATCATGCATGTCAGCCTCTGTTACCATCCAGGCAAGTGTCAAAATGATGCACGGAGAATCCTTCATCGCCTCGCCAGTAGGCGCTCCTTTCGGACCGCTGGCTGAATATGGACATTCCGGTCCTCGCTTGCATGGAGCGGGGCGTCTCTGCTCATGATCTTGTTTTCGTCGTGTTGGTGAGGGCCTTCGAGTGATTTGGTCAAGCACGAAATCAAGGCATTTCCCTCGGAGATGCGGGATGACGGACGATAACCGGGGGCATAGAAATGATCATGCCGGACATAGGACTCGATTAGGTAGGAGGAGACACCCAACTGGAGCCGTGGCTAGTCCATGCTCGATACAATCACCGTCCTTCTTGCGGTGTGCTTCCACATGGGAGTTGCTTAGAGATATCAGCTTCCACCGAGGCAGAGAAAAGTCCTACCCCGCCCAGTGCAAGAGATAAAAAGGCACCAGCGGCAAAGGATATGTGGCTGCTCATCATTCTCCCGTCAAAAGTGCTCTTTACCTCTCTTATTGGAACCTCTGTTGTGTTCCTGTGAAGTATTCTGAGCCCGACATGGATTACTTCAAAGCCGTTGACCTGCCCCTCCCCCCTCACTTCGTCTCTGCTCTTGGCAGACCGACCGTCCTTGTTGGCTTTGCCTGTGTTTTTCTGTTCTCCCAGCTTCTGGTCTGGACTGCCAAGTACTCGCGCAAGAAGCCCAAGGGTCTGGCAGATATCCCTGGTCCATCTGGATGGCCCATTATCGGGATTGGCCTGGATCTGCCGGCTCGCCCTCGCAAATTGTTAAACTCCTGGGCAACCCAGTTTGGAGATACCTTTAAGGTACGCGTGGGCTGGTACAACTGGGTGTTTTTCAACCATCCAGATGCGGTCAAGGAAGTGTTTGATCGGCAGGTAATCCAACCCCCAGCTATGAGTCCCTTGCTGTCAGAATGCTGATACAGTACAGGCGGCTGTCACGTCCGGTAAACCACCGCTCCCCATCGCCCAAGAATATTGTCTTCGGGGCGATGGTGTGCTGCCGATGACCTATAATGCAAAGTGGAAACGGCTGCATGCCTTTTTGAAGCAGCTGCTTAATGCCAAGGCATCGGCGGCGTTCATCCCCAGCCAGGAATTTGAGATCAAGCAACTTTTATGGGATCTCAGCCATGAGGCTGGGAAAAACAGCACGGATTTCTATATGCACATCCGCCGCATGACCTTCTCCATTGTAATGACGTCCGCGTACGGCCTTCGGATCCCTCAGTGGGACTGCCAGGAGGTCCGTGATGTATATGGAAACATGCGGATGCTTTCAATCATTCTAAGCCCCGGGGTGTTCTGGATTGACGTGTTCCCGCCTCTGAACTGGTTGCCACGGTTTCTATTTCCTTCATGGCCCAAAGCCAAGTTCATGGCGCAGAAGATGCACGCAAACAAGATGAGGCACTGGAACAACCTCAAGGAGCGGATTGCCCTCGGGAATGCGCCCGATTGCTTCGCTAAAGACCTCATGGAGTCAAACTACCGCGATTACGGACTCGAGGAGGAGACGGTCTCCTGGCTAGCGAGTGCTGTGCCGGAAGCCGGAGCGGAGACAACGGCCAGCGCACTCAACGGCATGATCAGGTACTTGGCCATGTTCCCGGAGGCACAGGCCCGGGCCCACGAGGAGGTCACACGGATCCTTGGCGATGGACGGATGGCCACCCTAGCTGATGAGCCACAAATGCCCTATATCAAAGCAGTGATCAAGGAAACGCTGCGGCTGTGCCCCGTGGCCACGACGGGCCTGCGTCGCATGGCTGACGGTGATGTCAAGTACCGTGATCACGTCATCCCCAAGGGAACAATCCTGCTCGCAAACCTGAATGCACTGCATTGGGACCCGGAGCGTTTCCCGGATCCGTTCAGCTTCAAGCCGGAGCGGTACCTCAACCATCCCCATCGATCAGCGGTGTACGCAGCCGGGGGCGACATCATGGCCCGTGACCACTTCACCTTCGGGGCCGGACGTCGCATCTGTCCAGGAATCCACCTGGCGGAGAACGGGCTGTTTTTGGCCGTGTCCAACCTCATCTGGGCCTACGAGTTCAAGCTGCCTTTGGACGAGAAGGGCAACGAGGTCACCCTAGATATCAGCGACGAGGGATTCATGGAAGGTGCCATCCGCGTGCCAAAGCAGTACACCGTCCGAATCCTGGAAAGGAATCCGGCGCGGTCCCGTCTTATCCAGGAGTCATGGGAACAGGCCCAGAAGGATGGATACATCCTGCGAGGCGCACATGTCGACGCGGATGGAGGAGTGAGAGGCAGCGCAAAGGTGAAGGCATAAGGATCATATCATTGATGACTTTCAAAATATACTGCTCACTTGTGCAGGGGGTTTCTCTTTATTGGAAGGTCAAGGTAGTGCTATAATTGCTCAGAATTCAACAGTTCTTTGCTCATACGTACAATATGTTCAAATTGTCTCGCAGGGTATATAGAACTCAAGCAAGTGAACGTCAGTCGTCTGCCCTCCTGATTATGCTACTCCAATCACTTAGTCATGTAAAGCCTCCATGTCGACTCCTGAGTGCATGTTTATCCAATCAGCGAGAAGTAGTTGTTGAGAGAAAGGAAGCTGCGAATCCAGCAGGGACTGAATGAACTCTGGCACTTCAGCTTCAAGAGCAGGTTAGACATGCTCGCATATGGTATGACACCTTGACGCGGTATCTCAAGGAGACCGGATTTCGTGTTTCGCTATACGACCCAGGTTTACATCCACCGCACCATGTCGACGAGTTCAAGATTGTTCCTGACAGCCGTGAGATTGCTCAATCCGTGCTTGATGAGCTCAAAACCAAGCATGGTATAAAAGACTTGGGCTCCGTCAAGCACAATCTCGACACTGATGTGTGCATGAGCGACAATGGTGTGATTCTTACTCAACGTCATTGATTGACGATCTTTTCTCTTCTCTTGGGATGACTGATGCCCATCCGAGCAGAAGTCTGTTGGATGTCGGCACCATCATTGATGACAAACCGGATCCTTAGATCGATATCAGAGAATACCTGGGAGTCCTCGTGGGAAACCATATCACATTTTCGGCGGTTATCTCGGTTATCCCTAAGGAATCATTCATGCAACCCGTCTCCACTGCACTTACAGGCATCCAGTCTACCTATTGAGCATATCTTGCTTGGGGGAAGCAGCCTTGGTTCGCAAGCTATATGTGCGATGATCAGGTATGCAAACGTCTGGTGAGCTTCCAATATCTTCGTCCTCTCCTTCGCCAAGAGGCTTTTATAGGCATTGTGCCCCTCAATGCTCCAGGTATATATGAAGCTTTTCTTCTTCACAAAGATAGCCTGGAAGAATTTACTGTGCAGGATCATGGCTAACTACCGAATATCATACGATGAGACCCCGAAGTTTGGATCCTTCGGAGACTCTCCTGCTCTTCAGAGGCTATCCGTGAAAGAGTCTTTACCGCCGTCACGCGATAGCAATCCGGCACTGCAGCTCATTTAAATCCACAGATGTGCTGCTCTATCTAGCTCGCCATCCATCAGTGGAAGCGATCCAATTTGATGAGTTTGATGGGGCTGTTTTCTTCCAACAGTTGCAATCATCTGGGCGGATACGGAAGGAAATCCAGGTTCATCTTGTGTCTACATAATGCCAGGCAATCCAACATCTAAGCCTGGTTAATCATTCTTTACCCTGGATTGGTGTCCCAGAACTCAGCTAAGGATCTCCGATATCCAATTCAAATTGAGCGGTTAGGTATCCAGCTTATAGAGTGCCCCTTAGGCTAGCCTACGCTGAAGTGGCGACGCTGTTTCTTGGAATGAGGGCCGACTGCTATTGCTTGTCGAGGTCCAGTTACGTAGGACTGTTCCTCCGGTCAAGGCAAACAGATATAGTTAGTCTTCGGACAAGCAGTCTGCGATCAACGGAAGGCGACGGAGCCTTTCCTCCCTGATCGCAAACGAAATGTCCGGTGGCTTCGAGAATTCCTGGCGAGATGCAGGTTCCTTTGTGTGCAATATGGGATAGATCAGTTCCAGTCCCTGCAACAACGACAACACATGCGGAAACAAACAGAAGATGCCAATCTCAACGCACCAAAGAATGTGTTCTGTTAGGGTGGACAGATATGGCTTTAGGAGAGCCTGATGACCCTTTCTGTTTGTGCCGACATCCGCGGTGAATTCTCCCATTAATTACACTGGCGAAGAGGAATCGTTGCGGCACATGCAACGGCTGAACCTAACAATGCAAATTTAGGTCTCGACTATCGCATGCCTAGCGTGACTGAGGCCTTCTGCGGCGCTGAGACCGGAGTTGTTCCCCATCATGATAACGCCAAGGGTTAGGCGTTTAACTCCCACCCACGCCAGCAAAGAAGGCGATAGTACGCTGGAGTCACGGCAGAGCGTTGCATGGAGTGTTCCGGAAAGAGTAAAGCCTAGGATGGGAGCTCTGGTACATGTATGGCAATTGTTCTCTTTTAGACTCAACGGGATTGCACCGAATCAGCCACTGTGCTGCCAAAGGTTTCGAGCGGCAAACGCTTACGTGCCCTCCCTGCCCATTCGCACTCTGAACCACATCATCCAAATCAACCACACTCACCCTGCAACTTGGCGATACTCACCCGTAAGCAGCAACTTCCGAACGGCTCAATTTCCACTCGGCCGCGTTCAACAGGTGGCTTAAGTACGGCTGAGCGGACGGAGCGGACGGGAAGCCCTGTTTTCCACACCCTGTGGTCGTATGTGCTTGATCCTCCATGGGTAGCAGATGATATCGAGAGAGATTGTTGTTGAGATCACGAAAACTATTGTGGAAAGTGAGGAGTAACGTGGCTCCCGGTGCAGACCCAACCTGCCACCGTCTGGCTGGGAGTGCCGAGGTATCAAGGAGAATAAATTCCCGGTTCCTCTGAAGAACCTGCTATTCGCAGGCTTGGGGCGTAGAAGGTTTGGAGACTGTGCTTGATATATGATGCAGTAACTGACAGAGTAACACTTTCTCAATCATCCTCTCGCGGGGGATAGGGGTAACGGGCACCAACGGTAGGAACCAGGGTCAACATACTAGTGGATGCTAGTTCTCTGGCGGCATACATCTGAGCCAGTACGTGCCTTATTGCAAGTTCCCTGTTCTCCACTTATATAGAGTGGTATCAATATCGGCTATAGCTCAGGTAACAGCCACAGCGGCCACCGCGGCCCATACCAGCATCATATGCATAGAATGAGGCAGTTCAGCAGTTTAGAGGCAGTGTCAGAGAGGTCTCGGTTACATTCTCACCAAAGGAGTCACTAGATGCGCATTACATGCTTGGCGGTCAAAATATAACTACTCGCTCATCATGACTCATCATGACTCGAATGATTTAGTTATTATCCATCGCTGACCAACATAAAAGAGCTCCTGCTCGTATCCTCAGATCCAAACCTCACGCACATGAAATCCACCACAAACCCAATGGCGCAAGCCTCGAACCACGCAATCGTTTTCGGGGCAGCTGGATTACTGGGCTGGTCCGCACTGAATCAACTTCTCTCTGGCTACCCTACTTCCCGCTCGTTTTCCCGAGTCACAGCTGTGCTCAATCGTTCTGTGCCAGAAGCGGAACTCCACTGGCCGTCTGAAGGTCCAGATAGACCGCAGCTACAGATTGTCTCGGGAATTGATCTCCTCCAAGGAACAGGAGACGACCTGGCAAAGCAATTGAAGGAGAAGGTTGACGGAGTGGAGCAGATCACTCATGTTTTTTACTTTGGTATCTGCTATGCGATATGTGTTTCCTTTATTGTTTACCTGTCCCTGACTGTCACCAGTGTTCGCCTCCCTCAATGAGGATGCCGTCAAAGAGTGCGCACAAAACTGCGGCATGATGCAGAGACTCGCGGATGCCCTCGACATGGTAGCACCAAACCTACAAACCTTTGTCTATTCCGGTGGCACCAGAGTAAGCACGTCTGCAGCCTGTTCAGTA
Source organism: Aspergillus oerlinghausenensis (assembly GCA_014250555.1). Lineage (NCBI taxonomy): Eukaryota > Fungi > Ascomycota > Eurotiomycetes > Eurotiales > Aspergillaceae > Aspergillus > Aspergillus oerlinghausenensis. The sequence continues at coordinate 23,279 of JAAKEQ010000076.1, forward strand.
CTTTTTTGATAACTCTTTTCAGGGCTACGGTATCTATATACCAGGTGGCATATTCCAACCACCCCTTGTGGAATCCATGGCCAACAACCTCCCAGACGACTACGCCAGGACAGTTGCTTACCCTTGGTTCCGAAAAATCCTCGCAGAGTCCAGCAAAGGACGCAGTTGGACCTGGACCGAGGTCTGTCCTGACGCCGTCGTGGGCTTTACGCCGAATGGTTCTGCCTTTTCTCTGCCGCTCCACTGGGCGCAATATCTTTCTCTGTACGCTTACAACCATGGAATCCGACCAGATGATACATCCAGTTTAAACCAGTATGAGGTGGAAGTACCCTTCCCGGGAAATGAAGCTGGATATCAATCTCTCTTGACGCCGGTCTCTGAGAAGATTCTCGGTCGAATTGCCATCCATGCAGCCCTCAACCCCGATAAATGCGGTCAGAAAATTATCAACATGGTGGATAACGACCGCCCCGTGAACTTTGCCGAATTATGGCCTGCCATTGCCAACTGGTTCGGGCTAAAGGGAGTAGGACCCTCGGAAACTGGTGACGCTTTGAAGCCGGGAGAATATGTAACCAAGTTCCGTCATCTGTTTACAGAGAATGGACGACCAAAAGGAGTGACGTGCGGTGTAGGTGCTGGAAGTGCCCAGTTGGATTCCCTGGGATGGTGGTTGTCTTTCGATCGTCATTTGAGCTCAGAGAGGTTGCGGGGGTTAGGGTTCACTGAGCAAAGAGACCCCGTTGAGGGCTGGCTGGACGCATTCGAGAGATTCAGAAAAGCTGGGATTATTCTTTAAGAAACAGAAAGTACAATAGTATGACTCTCAGCCTAGTTATTTTACTGTCTCAATTCACTGGCACTTCTGGTCTTTGACCAAGTCCAATCAGGTCGAGGAAAAGATGAACGCCTTCATTAGATCGGGGAGATCAATGCTCTGGGTTGGCGGTTCTTGTCTCTACTTTTATATGTCGGTGACATAGGAGGTCGACTTTTCTTTCGAGCCTTTTCATCTTGCTCTGGTCTACCGGGCCTGTACGGGTTCCAACTTGGACAGCTGATCCTTCGTTCCGGTCAGGGCTGTATGGCTCACCAACGCCGCAGCTACACTGCTTCCAATGTATTTCGCAGATATCCTTGCTTGCGCCCTCAGGAGGGACTAGTACCGCTCTCTAAGTTTTGATAAGGCCAGAATCGACGCAGAACCTTACGGTGATCGTAGTCAATTAGAAGGACCTTATTGTGCGACTACTAATCGAGGATGGTGCGAACGTGAATTTGGGCCGTAAGGGGCGAAAACAGTATGCTTTCTCGCGAAGAAGTGTCTGGGGCGTTTCCAGGGGAGAGGACAATTTCATGCCCGAAGGAGTTCAGAAGCCGATAGGGACGCAACATCGGAGATTTTTCGAAGAGTATTCTGCAAATCGACTCGCGAGTATTAAGGGAGTGGCTTGAGGAAGAGACATGGGATCTTCTCGTACGTATCAGCATTGTCTTGCCATTCCTGTTCTCTATAATGTAGGAACCTGGCCACAGTTCAGCAAGTATCCGGCCAAGGGGAGGACGAAACCTGTCGAACTCGGATTACTCCGACTCTCATATCGACTGTCGAAGTTGATATCTGCTTCGTACTTCATCGATAACGTCAGACTTCGTTCAATGCATGCAGCTTTCACATGTCTCTCACGGATTGACAATCTTTTCCCCATCTTTGCTCTATTCCGCCCGTCGTTCATAGCTGGAAGTTGGCCCAATAGCGCCAATGAAGGATATCCGGATATAATCATCCTCGGTGTTGTCCTGTGGCGCCTATTTTGTTCGACAGTGGATCAGCCTTGCCTCGGAACACTCCGTATCTAGGCATCCTCCAGTTGCAGGAGACTCGCGACAAGATCGAAGAGGTCACAGTCGCGAATTACAAAACAGCAAGACGGGATGTTCCACCAGCAACCGCAGTGAAAGCTGATGAATACCCTTCGACTTTACAGCATCTCGGGAAGAGTCAGAGCCATAAAGACCCAACTGACAGAGCAAAAAGCAAAAAGGAAAAGAGATCAGAAACAAACAACAGCCGGGATCCACTAGTGGTCAGCCACCCAACTATAACCGGCCGGCGTGTGGCTTGAACCCAGTCAAAAGGTTGGTGGGTGCTGCAGTCGCGCAACTCTGGGTGAGCTTAGGTGAGTGCCGAATAAACAGGTTGAGCAATCACCCATTGAAATCACAAAATGACCCCACAATACTCTTGCGGTTTATCTATCATTGGGGGCTAATTCTATTTATTCTATTTTGAAACACCGGTGCCCTTGGCGAAGTACACAACCATGTTTTTTCACTCTCGAGCATTACCCTTCCATCGCCATCCAGGGCCGATAATCTATTGTATGATCAAGTGAGAAAACGTGGATGAACAGGGCCTCCAACCTCACATTCACCACCTCTCGAAGCCCGAACCTCGCTGTAGTCGGCCCCTCCCGTTGGGGTTAGCACTTGGTTTCCTTTTGGGGTAAACGCACCGATTGATCGACTTTTTTCGCCTTGGGAGGTGACGTTAAGCGAGGTGTCTGATATCTAGGTAAATCTAGCAGGCTGGTAGAGCTGATCATCGCGTTGGTCTCATTGATCGAGGTGTACAGGCTCCTACTGAGTATTGCTGTCACAAGTGCTAGATGTCAATGCCTGGTTCCGCACCCAAGCCTGTCAGCTGAGAAAGCCACACTGCAAGTCAGTCCAATAAATCTATTTTAGTGCTTATTTTGCTAGAAAATGCCCTGTGTCTTGCTTAGACCATCATAGTGAGCACAGCCAAGGGCTACAGTTCTCCACCTGACTCCATACAGGTCTGTTGTCCCTCTACTCCGGTAGATTCGCGATTGGAACCCAAGTATCCACAGGTGTGTTTTCTAAGTTATTATCACTGCAATGGAGCTAGTATGGTCAGACTCAGTCCAATCGTCTAAGGCTTAGAACCAGCGCACGACGTTACATTCAATATCCTCAGTCAAGCAAACTGTCCAAGGCACTCGCATTGCGATATCATTGGTTGACTGAGGACCTTGTGACTGTCACTTTAATCCAAATGTCAAAGCGACAAATATTATTAAAAATTTCTTTGACTGGCGCTTAAATCTGATTCTTCACCTGGATACTTTACAAACAGTACTCCGTAGACGGTAGTCTAATGGATGAAGCAAATGCGTCCTAATTTAGGGCTAAAATATGTAGTGGTCGCTATGAATCTATGCAGATTCCTATTCACGCTCGAGGTAATACATGTCTTAACATGTAAGTCCAAAGCGCAGACCCCCGAGGTCCGGTGCGGAGATTTGGACCACTACTCTGTAGAATAAGAAGATCTTTTAGGTTTTGGTATATTACAGTTCTCGCGTATCTTGCCGTAGTATGGACATTCATGGCACCATTTCAATCTCAACATGCACAATCTGACGACGACTCAGAACGACGACTTCAAAAGCCGTCAATCTGTCTACGCCCTCACCAACGAATCGACAATATCCGATGAGCAACTGATGGACCTAGTGTCTGAAGTGATTCTGCACACTCTAGTCTAGACGCTCTTGGAAGGGCTGGGCTGCAATCTACAGCATTATAAGCCAATGCTTGATGTCCCTGTTGCTGAGCAATAGAAAGTCCCTTCATACTGGAGTCTTAAGGCTCAGCTGGTCTTTAGGAAACCTGTTGGTCATCCCGGGGAAAAGTATTTGAGTCTCTGAATGGGAGGGTATTTGTTCATTGGAAATAGCCATCTCCTGTAATTCAGGAAGTAAATCAAAGAGTCTGTTGCAGTTCCTTTATTCACATATGCTAGTAGCGTTCGTAAGGAAAATATGTCCAAGGGTGTGTCTTTAGCTTTTGAATGAATTCGGCTTTAAGTATCGGCACTACGAACCAGACTAATACATAAACAAAGTTCAATACCTCTGTGCCTGACAGCCTCGTTGGCTCTTGCACTGACCGGGCTAACTATAGTGAATCTACGGGTACAGTTGCCCGTCAAATGTTCGAATTCAGTGAATTCAGATACTAGTATACTCCCGCAGATTTGATATTAACCACAGCAGCCCTTCTCTCAAAACTACACTACAGAGTACATCCTGGTTCTTGGCAAAGTACAGCCACGATGGACGCTCAAGGCAGCAATCAATGGTTTCGCAGGTCAATCTGCAGCCTCGAGTCCTAATTTGAGAAAGCTGGAATAAGTCTGGCGCAGCCCTGCATTTGTCCTGCCTCAGCCAACTTATAATCGACTCAACATGATAAACCACCGAATTGCGCAGGCTGTGCCTTTCACTCGGCATGAGTTTTACAGTACAGTTCGAAATTGTGCTATTCCCATTTTGACCTGCCCATTTCTCAGCCGCCTCACACTGTTCTCTCCTCTCCAGTCAACCAACACTTTTTGGGATGCGCCTGCGGAGTTTGTACCGTTGCGGGGCCACGACTCTTCTCCTCTATGAGCAGGTGGCTCTAGCTGATCTTGGGATCCAGGCAAATGATGTCGGTATGTATTTCCCAGAACCTTATCTTTGAGACCTCCTGAGGGCTTATATGAAGTGTACACTTGTGACACATGTGATGTTAATCAGACACCCTCAAGTCGGCCGCCAAAATGGTCGTGGCGCCCATGATGGAGTTCTACAACAAGAACCAGACTGAAGGCATCCCGGGCAAGCTGACAGGCACCTGGTATGTGGCGGGTGCCATGTTCATGACGCTCATCCAGTACTGGCATGCCTCTGGCGATGACACCTATAATCCTGTCGTGTCACATGACCTGATGTTCCAGTCGGGTGAGAATTATGACTTCTTCTCGAAAAATTACAGTCACTGGTTGGTAGGGAGCTAGATCTGTCCCCTGTTTTATCTATTTTAACCTCTCCTAGGGTAATGATGATCAGATGTTCTGGGGTCTTGCCTCCATCACTGCTTCAGAGACTGGGTTCCCAAAGATCCCAGACAAACCCACCTGGACCTCCCTGGCGCGGGCTGTCTTCAACATGCAGGTTGCCCGATGGGATACCATAGATCCTGCCAGTCCTGGCTATCGCGGTAGAGATGCAGCATGTCCTGTAGCTTGCAGCATCGCAGGACCCAATCCTTCCAATTGGTCTCTCTACCACAACTTTGACCAACTCCAGTCCTGCCACCAGACGATATTTTATGACTTTTCTTTGTATGATCGAGTGGATGATCCAAGCACTTTCCATCGTCTCTACGCCTGTACCTCTTATGGCCCCGATTGGTCGAGCCTCCCACGCCCGAGCGCGAGGATGGCGGCCGCTGTCGATTCTATGAACTCAACCTATTCCCTTGGCTGGTGGAATGACGGACGACTCGCCACCTCAGATATTAGCTCCGTTTCTAAGCAGATGCGCCATTACCTGAAGAGTCAACATGTCGCGACCAAGAGTACCAAGAGAAATACATTCTTATTCGCTCGGTCTGGCTCGGCCACTGTCAGTATTTACATTGGCAAGGGTCTGCAGAGCGAGGGGGTTAGCTCATTTGCTCTTAATGCGCTGTCAGATAATGTTCAGACTCTAAATATCAGCTCCGGTAATATTGCCATGCAACTATGCGATCCAAACAACAACAATGTCCACACCTTCGGAATTTTTGCCTCTAGCAATGGGTCTTTTACTCCCGTGCAAAGTGCAATGAAAACTTGGTCGAACGGAGGTTGTCTCTCTTTTGAAAAAGAAAAAAACTTACCGGTCCTGCTGTCCTTACCACTCCTCTCTTAAAAATCTCGTCCAACGCTCACCCAGTCGAAGACTATCCGTTCGAGCTCAACAGTAGCCGCCGTACCCAGGTCATCCTCCCACAGCGATATTGTCATTCGGGCTGAATGCAGCACTGTGCAGGTGGAAGGGGGAGATAGCTGCGCTGCTCTGGCCACAAAGTGTGGGATCTTCGCTACAGATTTTAGCAAGTACAATTCCGGTCCGAACCTCTGTTTAACACTCATGCCAGGACAACATGTCTGCTGCTCAGCCGGCACACTCCCTGATTTTGCCCCAAAACCTAAGCCAGATGGATTGTGTGCTACATACACTATTCAATAAGACAACAACTGTGTGAACCTTGCTGCTTAATACAGCCTCACAAAGGAGGATCTAGAGGACTTCAACAAGAAGACATGGGGCTGGAATGGTTGCTCAAATGTCTGGGTCGGGACAGTAATTTGTCTGAGTAGCAGAAGCCCACCTATGCCCAACCCCGTGGCTAATGCAGTATGTGGACCCCAGGTGCCAGGCACAGAAGCACCAGAGGACACTACGGATATTGCTGGGCTTAATCCCTGCCTATTGAATGCTTGTTGTAATGTTTGGGGTCAGGTAAGATGGTCCTCCTATAAGCAGATCATGCAGTCAGTCCTAACTGGCTTGGGAATAGTATGGCATAACAGACGAATTCTGTATCGACACCAGCACCAGAGCTCCAGGCTCTGTGGAAAAAGGCACGAATGGCTGCATCTCTAATTATGGCACTGAGCTTGTGTGCGGCAACGCCCCTGAGGTCTTCCGAAGCATTGCCTATTTCAAAGATTATAGCTTAGGTGGTTGTGATTGCCTATACCAGGACGCCATCTAAATTAATAGGTCTAAGTACACACATCTGCATTTTATATTTAGTATACTCACAGAAGATTATTAAGTTAAGTTTCAGGACGCTCTGACTGAATATGAGTTTCAGAATTTTATGAAATCTCTGGACCAAAGAAGATCCTGTCTTTTGGTGGTTGGGATTTCTCCACCCAGCCCAGAACCTATAATATTTTCCACCAGGGAGTTAAAGCTGCTAATAGGCTAAGAATGGCCATAAACATTGCAAATTTCGTCAAGGAGAATAATCTCGATGGTGTTGACATTGACTGGGAGTATCCTGGAGTATGCCCTCTATGACACTGTGTTTCTGATATACGCGACTAACATGTCCCCTCCATATAGGCACCTGACATTCTGGGCATTCCCCCTAACGATCCGGATTCTGGTGACAATTATCTGGCCTTCCTCGTCATTCTTAAGAATTTGCTTCCCAGTAAATCAGTGTCTATTGCTGCTGCATCATCATACTTCTACCTAAAGAACTTCCCCATTACGAAGATCAGCAAGGTCGTGGACTATATTATTTACATGACTTACGATCTTCACGGACAGGTTGGCAACCAAACTGTATCAATCAAATTTCCACACAACGCACTAATAAGTTCATCTTGTATAGTGGGATGCAATGAATCCCAATTCACAGATTGGCTGCCCTTCGAGAATGTGCCTCCGCAGCCAAGTCAACCTGACAGTCCTGACTGAGACCATCAGTTCTTTAGTCATGATCACCAAAGCAGGCGTGCCCTCAAATCAGGTTGTGGTTGGCGTTACCAGTTATGGGCGATCCTTCGCTATGGCTGACCCTTCATGCCATGGACCAGAGTGCTTCTACCTCGGAGGTCCTTACGACTCGCAGGCCACCCCAGGAAAATGCACGGCCACCGGTGGTTACATATCCGATGCTGAGATAAATGAGATCCTGGAAGGGTCCACGACGAACGGGCTCCTGAAACGCGACGGTCGAGTGAATCAGCACTATGTTGATCAGACGAGCAACAGCGACATTCTAGTTTACGACAATACGCAATGGGTTGCCTACATGAGCCCTGCAACCAAACTGTCTTGCAAATCCCTCTACAAGGGACTCAACACGGGCGGCACTACCGACTGGGCCACAGATCTTCAGCAATACAATGACCCTCCCACGCGTGGTGGGGTCCTTGTGGAAAACTGGGCCGCTTGGAAAACGGCCATTAAAAATAATGAGGACCCTTGGCAAGTCGGAGATAGGACGGGGAACTGGACAGAGCTTCATTGTACTGACCAAGCTGTTGTTGATAAGCGTACCCTGTCGCCGTCAGAGCGATGGAACCGAATCGACGCTCCTCATGCATGGGCTGATGCGATTAATGTGTGGAAAACCATTGATAAAGGCACTCAAATGGCCTTCACGGCGTCTATCTCAGACACCCTTGACGGCCCAGGGAATGTCAACTGTGGCACGTTACAGTCAACAAGCAACTGTGGTGAGACTAAACAGTGCAAGGAGTTCGACAACAACGGTGCTGGCCCAGCAGGCTATTTGATTTGGAATTCTTTGGTCTATGTTCATGAGGTATGGTTGCGTGGTCCAAGGTTGTAGGCAGGCTCTAACCATAATTTTAGCTGTACCAAAGCTATCACAATGCCCTGTTCCAGGCCGCCGCTTCGGAAATTACCAACGCTCTCGACGATTTCAAGAACAAGTTTGCGCCGATACCTAAACCCCCAGATAATACATGGCTTTTGCTGCTGATTGATCTGATTACTCTTGGGACCGTGTCAGCAGCAGCCCCGTTCTTCAATTCAGGTATGTCTCTCCTGTGCCGAGCTCAACTCTTAACAACTCTTAACGCGGCGAGTTCGTGAGATACTAACCTTGTCCGCCAAAAGTGCTGTCAAACTTGCCGTATTTCATCGCGAAGGAGTCCACACTGGACAACGTCAAAGATACTACTATGGCCATTATCTCCCAAAGTACAACTATTGCCAAGGACTTGCTCAGCGACCCTGATCCATAGGTGCTGTTACAAATGTTTGCAAGAGCGTGCTGACCGGTGAATAAATAGTGATGACTGGACTCCAGAGAAACGGGATGAGTTTACCAACTACACGGGCCAATCGATCGCGGGCTGGGGCGCAGTTGTAGAGAAGTCACTGAGCACACTATTCGACGGCTCTGACGCGTCAATTGAAACGCTGACAGACCTGATCTCTAATGGCAAATTTGTTGAAGGTTCCTCAATCAGCATGGCGCTACCCCCATCAGATGCAGATGAGCTACCAAAAGATACGATGACTGCTCTGCAAAAAAGTATAAGCAAGTCGTTCTTCGTCTTCGCCATTCCTTCCATCTGGACCGTTTCCGGCAGGTACCCTTTTGTTATTGACGCGGGCTACTCCTGTGACCATGCGGATGACATGGGTGATTATTTATATTTAGAGGCTGATACGATGAAGGTGGCAAAAGCCTGCTACCGCAATAAGCGCTACTACCTTGCCGCCCCGGAGGGGCAACCATGGGAGTGCTTTGAGGGTGGCTGCCTTGATAACCCATTCTCTGCACTGCCTGGCGTGGACTCGATGGGTCAAGGCTCGTTTGGTAATGTCACCGTGGAGGATATCATCGTAGGATCGGTGCGCACGTACCTGCAGAACGGCGAGACGAACGGCGGCGGCGCTGCCGACCCGGCAGACAAGGGCACACTTGAAGATCTTTACAATGACGACATAACCACGCCAGGGATGATCCGCTTGCCAGTATGTAGCGCAGAAACCGCCTACCGTGCATGGGACCACGGCGACACTCCAGATACCGATGCTCCGAACTACCCGTGTGTTATTTATTCAGCGCCTGACTATTGCGGCAGGTCCACGTTCGTCGACCAGACCAGTGACGCGTCCCCAACCGTGTCAGACTGCATGCAGATCGTGAAGAATATTGCAAACAGGTCGAGAACGCAATTGGGTCCCAACACCAGCTTGTGCAGCATGGGACGTGCGCTTTCGGCGTGCAGGGCAAGGGTAAGAATGGAAACGTTGACTTCCACATCGGCGCCCAGGATATTGTGGACATCATCAGCGACTCAGTGAGACAATTCGGCGGATCTGGCAAGGTTGGCTCCAAGGGCGAGATGTCTTGCAAGGGAACTGTCAAAGGCCAAACGGTTGAGTGGGGGTTGTATTATGATTAGGGGGAGACTTAGCTAGGGAGCAGTAGGATTGACGACTGACTTGACTACTGAAATGATATGAGAATCGACTCTCCATAGGAAATGCTAGGTATGGAGACATGAAAAGTCGATTAGTAACTCACACTAAACGTGTCTCGTATACGTTGACTGTCCTGTTCCTGCCTTTAAACGTCCAAGGCCTTGAGTATCTCGAAACCGAAAAACATTAGCAGCATTACCAAGCTCGCGAGTTGCGCCTTGAGGACATCGTGGATAACAATCAGTTCTCCTTCAGCGATACCTCGTCCGCACCTCACTGATTTCATCAGCATGGCACAGTGCGCTGTTATTTAGGCACGTACTACAAATTCAGATTATGACAATTGCCTAGAGGCACGTTGACTAATTTGCCTCCATCTTCTATTGCTTTTAGCCCGATATGCATGATAACTGTTAGTTACTACCTTCCAGGCGGAGCGGATCCAGAGCTCTACTATTCAGATAGGTCCAGTATAATCTACTGGTATATGAATGTCTTCACTGTGGGGTGAATATGTGTACGTAACAGCCTGAAAACTCCCTTGATTCTAGTGGAACCTGCCTTATTTGCGGTGAATGATACTCTTAGGCTTAGCTTGAGTAAGTAGTGAGTGGATAATTCCATGAGAGGGGAAGTACTGTGTGTATAGGGCTGACGCTCAGGTCTAGAATTTACTGCATTGACCGTGGCCATAGTTATGGTTCGGATTCAAATGGAGCATGTAGAGTGCTGTTGGGCCAGTATGTTGATGATATATGATATATGCACTGAACCTTGTATCCCTTTATAGCAGACACACCGAGTGGCTACAGACGGTTTAGAAGATAGCGTTTGGAAAAGACTAGAATCCGGAAGAGGAGACAGGCTTAGTGATAGTATGACCTGCGATAGTAACATGTATGCTGCAAGGTGATGATGGTCTTGGTCAAGAAGCCATGTTGATTCTCCACATACGTGTCTCCTTATGAATAATGAAACAGCAAGTTTTGCATGAGGGATATCAGAACCGCCAATTAGACCCACGGTGTAAAATGCCGAGCTATTATAAAGAATGGGACGGTGAGACAGGAAGTCTTGGGTTGCATTCTCTTCGGGTCTTCAAGTATCAGCCGGATATTGAGGAGATAATAATGATTGATAAGGAGTGATGATCGGCAATTTACTCGATGACTCGTTCTTTTTGTTGACACTGCGGAGTACTTGTATCACTTCTCTTACAACTCTTTGGTAAACGACTCCACTCGGTTTCACTAAATTCAGGGTCTGAAACTAGATACGGGGCGGCCGATAGACCCCGCGCAGGATTAACGAACCTCGTCGGTAGGTGATTTATGTCTACACCATAGCAATACGACCTGAATAATAAGCAAAATAAACCCTGCAGACCGGACTAGACGCAGATTCCTCCATCAGGCATCCGGACGCCGCAGGTCGACCTCTTTATCATATCCAACCCTATTGGCGTTTCCAACTCCAACATATGTCTGCAGACAAGAATCAACATATCCTCAGTAATATACGGGTGGGGACGATGGTAGGAATTGACTGGACTCTCGCACTGAACTACATGAATACAGCGGCCGGCGGGCCCAACCGAAGCCTTTCCCTTTGGCATTTCATCTGGCTAGTAGCGATGCTTCAATAAGCCTTGTGGAGTGATTATGCCGGTGGGTAAAACGCTATGGAGATGTCTTCAAACAACCGAGGTCTTACCTCTCGAGTCAAGCCTTGCAAACGGGATACAATGTAACCTCCTGTTTGGTCGTTCTCCGTGTTCAATGGCCAGGTTTTGTTCGTGATATCCAATGCTTCAGTGTCAGGATGTCTATAAATATGAGGGTGGCCCAGCGTGTCTGACAGTATCAGCATCAGCATCAGCATCACAAGAGCAAGCCCAAGAGCATCATGAAAATCACCGCTCTCGCTTCTGCCATTCTGGCCGTTGTCCATGGCGCTCTGGCTCTTCCTGCCAGAGCCCCAGCTCTTGATATCACCCTGAGCCAGGTCAACAACACCCGGATCAAGGCCGTGGTCAAGAACAGCGGCAGTGAGAAAATCACCTTTGTTCACCTCAACTTCTTCAACGATCCTAGCCCTGTTAAGAAGGTTTCCCTCTACCGCAATGGTATCCTTCTCCCTTCCCCGTAAAATCTCCCTGTCGCCGAGGAAACATCGCTAACCTGAGTTCAAGCCACCGAGGTTGAGTTCACTGGGATCAAGCAGCGGCTCCGCAGCGATGGCCTCTCCAACGAGGCCCTGACCACCCTCGCACCCGGCGCCACCTACGAAGACGAATTTGACATCGCTAGCACCGCCAATCTCACCCAAGGTGGCCCCGTCACTGTCCGCACCCAGGGCTTCGTCCCCATTGCTATGAATAATAAGATCGCTGGCTACATCCCTTATTCCTCGAACGAGCTCGAACTCGAGGTCGATGCCGTGAAGGCTGTCGCCGTGCCCGCGAGTATCAAGCCCCTCGATCGCCGCACAAAGATCACCTCGTCCTGCACTGGCAACCGCGCTGCAGTCCTTAACACAGCCCTCCGTAACGCCGCCTCAATCGCCAGTAAAGCCGCCGACGCCGCCTCCTCGGGCTCCTCCGCGCTCTTCACTGAATACTTTAAGTCAACCTCCGGCAACATCCGCAGCACCGTCGCCGCGCGCCTCAAAGCCGTCGCCAGCGAGGCCTCAATGAACGGGGGTGGCTCAACCACCTACTACTGCTCCGACCCCTACGGGTACTGCGACTCCAACGTCCTCGCCTACACCCTCCCCTCGACCAACGAGGTCGTCAACTGCGAGCTCTTCTACACCCTCCAAGAGGTGACAAATGACTGCCACGGCCAGGACCAGGCCACCACCATCATCCATGAGTTCACCCATGCCCCTGGTGTGTACCCGCCTGGCACGGAGGATCTGGGCTATGGATACAGCGCTGCTACGGCGTTGAGTACTAATAATGCGCTAAACAATGCGGATTCATATGCACTTTTTGCTAATGGTACCTCCTCCTTTTGCGTTTTGACTGCCTTTAGCTAATATCAACTAGCCGTACACCTCAACTGCCAGGGGCAGACAGGGGGGCAGTCAGGGGGCCAGACAGGGGGCCAGACAGGGGGCCAGACAGGGGGCCAGACAGGGGGCCAGACAGGGGGCCAGACAGGGGGCCAGACAACATGGGATGGCTATTCTCAACCAGGACAGACAGAGCCTGGTACGCAGACAACGTGGGATGGCAATTCTCAACCAGGACAGACAGAGCCTGGTACGCAGACAACGTGGGATGGCTATTCTCAACCGGGACAGACAGAGCCTGGTACACAGACAATGTGGGATGGCAATGCTCAGCCCGGACAGACAGAGCCTGGTACACAGACAATGTGGGATGGCAATTCTCAGCCCGGACAGACAGAGCCTGGTACACAGACAATGTGGGATGGCAATTCTCAGCCGGGACAGACAGAGCCATGTACGCAGACAATGTGGGATGGAAGCTCTGAACCAGGACAGACAGAGCCAGATGCACAGTCAATATGGGGTAACTTTTATCAAGCATAAATAGTATTCAGTCTTGGGTGTCAATCATTCTCCAACTTCTCATAATCGTACCATAGTAAGCATAAACATAATGTAGAATGCCAGAGGCATACCAATCACGCCCTGTGATAAATTCCCCCTATATAATTCCTACTACTACCTGCAAGTTTAACCATTAACATGGTATCCATTTTGACCTCGGTAAATTATATACTGGCTTAAGTACGGCTGGGCAGACGGGAAGCCCTGTTTTCCACTCCCTATGGTCGTATATGCTGGATTGACAGCAATATAAAATATAGAGCGTGTAGTATCAACCATTGCCATGAGCTGCCGATTTTTTCGTCAGGCATCTCAATAACCGAGGGATTGTTTCTGTGGTGTTGTCTTGCATAAGTGCATGACTGATTCTAGTTATTGAATTATATGACCGCTTGCCCAATTTGGAAGTGATTTGATTTGAGTTATTTCTGCCTTGTATTCGGCAATGTTCGGCTATTCAAATAACTGAAAAAGGGGCCTAAATTAAAGGCATAAATAGCAGCTAGATAGTCATTTGTTTAGAAGAATCAGACCTTCATTTGAGTTTCAATTGGCCATATAAATTACTAGTAGTTGGTGAATTAAACTAGTATTTCTTATTTTCAACAGTTGATGGGAGGATTGTCCTTTAAATGTGGTGAAGACACTCTTCTGTTCTCATTGACTAAGGCTTTCCCAATGCCTTTGATAACGCCTGATCTCATCGAACACATTCAGCTTGTTATCCTCCAGCAGTCAATCCAATCGAATACTCGCATATTGAGGCTCAATCTTCTTCAACGCCGTGAGAAAGTGCCTGGTGCCCATATATCCAGTGTATTGCGTCATTCCCAGGTCAACACACACGCTTAGCACCTTCTCCCACTTGCTTAGCCAGCTTGACACGCTCTGATTGGCTGGCTTAGTGGCAAGCTTCTGATATTTCTCCTCAATTTGGTTCATTCTTGTTTTGATGGAAGGCTTCATGTCGGCCTTGAGCTTTTGATATCGGTCAACCTCGTTGTCTGATTGGCTAGTCAGCCGCTGGAGATGCTCTCTGGCCACGGTTTGCTCTATAGCGGACCAGACAGCCGCTAGGCCTTGACGATCGAGTCGATATTGTTCCCTTTCTTCCTTATAGAACGATAATTCTTGGGTATACAACGATATTTCGGCTTCGGTAAGCTTTGCTGAGGCCTTCGGGGCGGCTTCAGCTGTCGATGAGCCATCTGATTGGCTCGCTTCGCTTGTCTGGGACCTCTCTGAGGCCGGCTGGGGTTCTGCAGTGCTCGTTCTAGCCCGCTGATTGGCCAGAGTCAATGGATGGATCGGTCGAATCGGCGGAACAGGGTAAGGCCTCTCTCTCTGAATGTGTTTGATGAGATCAGGCATTATCGAAGGCATTGGGAAAGCCTTAGTCAACAAGAACAGAAGAGTGTCTTTGCCACATTCAAAGGACAATCCTCCCATCAACTGTTGAAAATAAGAAATACTAGTTCAATTCGCCAACTACTAGTAATTTATATGGCCAATTAAAACTCAAATAAAGGTCTGATTCTTCTAAATGAATGACTATCTAGCTGCTATTTATGCCTTTAATTTAGGCCCCTTTTTCGGTTATTCGAATAGCCGAACATTGCCGAATACGAGGCAGAAATAACTCAAATCAAATCACTTCCAAATTGGGCAAGCGGTCATATAATTCAATACTAGTGAATTGAGTCACCGCGGTGGCATGAATTTTTCATCTTCTTTCGCGCTTGATTTTCCTTCCAACGCGTACTCGATTCAAGAGGCTGCAACTACCAGGAGGCATCACGAATGGCGCAGACACGGTAATGGTTGGACTTGGATCACAGGTTGAACCTCCCAATTCATCGACGAGTCAGCTCGCATCACGTGATCTCTGCTTATCGGCTTACCGCGTCGCACCTTATCGTCTTATCGCTGGACTGCAGCAATTTCATGTTGCTGTGATCGCTCCAGCTGCCTTGATATTCCATCGATCAACAACCAGGAAAGTATGAGCCTCCAGAGACTTCCGGCGGAGGTTACCCTCCAAATCTTCCGATCCTTGGATAACATCGACGATGCGCTCCGTCTGGGGCGTTCCTGTCGTCGGCTGTATCGTATCCTAGATCGTCCAGGTCATCGGCACACGATAATGAAGTCGATTATTGTAGGCTCAAGTCTCTTAAACACAGGTCTCTAATAAACAATTGACTCTTCGTAGCAACGCTCAGCTGCGAAATGAAGTTCTCGAAGCTTTCTGCACTTTACCAACATGCAGAGGATGTCCCACCATGCTCTTCTCTTAATGGGCATGGTTGTCTGGCTAAGCTGCAACGATTTGTTGCTCGCAGATTGCAGTAGCTTTACACAAATACGTGTACTGTTTCTTCAGGCACTGTGCACGCTACTCTGGGCTTTTACTGATACTGTGGTCGCATGATACCTGGTCAAGATAGGATGTGCTAAATAATCGAGGTCCTAGGGTTCCCTGATCGATCTTTCATAAATGAGCGAGAAATGCAGAGCGGTAACACACGAAGAGGTTTCGATCGATCCCAGCGAACGGAGCGTGCCGATATATTGCCGTGCAAGCGACGAAGTACACGGCTTTATCCAGAGGCCTTCTGGAGCGCTTGGAGGCCTTCCCGAATACTTGGAAGGGAAACGTCTGAGTCTAGGGCCAAAATGTCTCTGCCGTTTTTGACAAAGACGACGACAGGCAATCCTGTGTTGGAAAGGGCTCTCGAGAGCACGGCGTGCTTTCTGACGTCGACGCAGTAGAATTTGACGGACGTGAACTCGACACTTAGCTCCGTGGTATTCAGGCCTCAGATAGAAGGTAGTCGACGCACGTCACGAGCTCAGCGACAGAGCAACTACCACTAGCCATACTGAATGGTACTGAATGATGGGGAAGGGGGCGGTGCGGTTGCAGTATTGCGGTGAGGTTGTGAGAAGAAGTCGGGGTGGAGCGAAATTGGAGGGCTTGGGTCCGAAGGGCATGCGATGACGGGCCGCGGATGGAGGTGAAGTGTTGTGGTTTCGGATATGCGCTGGCTGAATGTGAACGAACGGTGCGAAAGTACTTACCAAGTTCTTGTGAGCTGCTGCTGTTGGCTGAGTCCTGATCCTTTGCGATGTGACTGGGTGGCTGATGACTAGGGGCGCACCCCAGTCTAACGTAATCCACGGCTGAGCCGTCCACTCGCCGTCCCATCTTCGCGCCCATCTGCTGCAGATTTAAAGCCTTTTAACCCCCCGCATCATTAAATTAGCCTACTACGTAGAAATATATAGCTATTTATTAGGACAACTCCTTATAGTATGTCAACAGTCCAACATCCACTGCAGCGTGGTGCAGCGCGCTGCGAGATATAGGTGTGGGAACATACTAGGGAAGGCCAAATTAATCGCTCCGATACAACACCGCTAATGCAAGAGCTGTCACAGCTAACCCACATGATAGATGACCAAATCACCATTGAAGACACAAGATTTTGCAGCAGATATCAGGGCTTGTCGCTGGGTACGACACGCCACCAATCAAGACGCCGACTAGTAATCCAACTGGACGACGGGAACTCTGGTCAACCATACTAAATCAAACCGTCCAAGATCAGCCGACGATCAACACGACCCTAGGCAGGAGCCGGAAGCTCCAGATTGGCTGTATGCCTGCACCTCTTTCAACTGAGTATTCGTCCAGACATGGACACGATTGGCAGATAGGTCTCGTCTGATTGGAATCCTGCTGGGACTTTTGCCGTCCAAGGTATGCCATGGTTTTCCAGGTCACGATCTTCCAGTTCAATGTCAATAATCGTTCGTCATTATCTGTCATGTCCCTATTTAGTCTCGATGTATTCTCTCGTTTTATTCATTACTCTAATGCTGTGGGAATAATTTGAACTAGGGTTTGGGAAGCCTCCGTAACAGCTACCTGCTCAGTCTAATCTAGAACCAAGGGCCTCAATACTCTGCGTTATCAAAAGCAGTAGTAAAGACATTACGTATTGAATTCATCACAGCAATCGTGCCGATAATGATGCTCGGGTGAGGTGAGTGGTTCAGGGGACTCTAGTGATCCAATGAGACTATCCTGATTGGAGTCTCAAGTTGATTACGTTGCGTGCACCGACAGTTTGGGACAGGGTGTGATAGCTATACTATGAGTACATTAGCGCGATGTAGGTTGGGCTTGGCCCTGGTGCCCTTTTTAGCGTCTGTCTGGTAAATGACGTGTCTCAAGATTTGGGTCCATGCATCCATGTCTAGTACTATGTAGAAACCTCAGCCCACCGCCACCGCTGGTAACCGACGAGGATCGACTAGCTTAAGTTAAAGGGCCTCTCAAGGATGAATAGATGCTGCTCTTCAAAAACTCAAACCAATTCTGCTCTCCTCCCCTCCCCCCAGGGTCTGGATTATTATACCCTTATATCTCAGCAACCACTAGATATTTTGAATTGATGCCCTTGATAATCCAACAGAGCTCATAATGGCTGTATACAAAAGTCAAACTCTGGAGATTTGGCAGCTTACCCAACTCTGGTCTTGGCGGGATTCCTTACTGTATCTGGTCATCAGCTGGCTCCGAACCCCAAAGCGGGAATTAGATTGAGTTCAGTCACTTAATCTCAGAACCATCAACCCTGAGTCCATGACAAGTAAACAAGGAAATACCTGAGATTCAAGGTTCACAGAGCCATATCAATTACCCATGTTCATCAATTCCTCCTTGTCATATACTAGGCGTAGAAACATGCTACATGGGAATAGCAACTCTCAATACGACTGACTTAAAAAAAAAAAAAAAAAAAAAAAAAAAAATGGATACAGTAGTCCTTGGACATAGGATCTCACGTCAAGTCTGGTTGTGCTGTATCTACCATTCCTTCGTTAGACCCAAGAAATCCTTATCCTGAGTCACAGCATCGCCCGCTGCCTCAAACACCCTGAGAATCTTAGAGTTTCTCTGCTTGACGTGACTTAACATAATGTCAATTGCCTTCGCGGCCTGCTCTGCAAGAATCTTCTCATCTGCTTTTGATGCTTCATCGGCAATCTGATGTAACCGCTTAAGCCAGTATAACCATCTCCAGGGACTAAATCCATCAGGTGCTCGTTGACCTAGCTCTGACTGCACAAAAGTGAAGCCACCTTTCCCAATGGTACTGTTAGAGCAATCATTCCACAAGACATCAGATAAGAGTATGATGTTATGCCCAGCTTCTCGGATCCAGGCACATGTAGATGGGAGTAACGAAGCAATAGTAAGTACATGGATTGGTCGGCGAGGATCTTCGTCTTCCTGCTCATTAGAGCTTCCAAGGAGGCGCACTGTCTCGAATGTATCACGAAAAAGAATCAGGGCAATCTGGCAAAGCCGATCGTTCGCAACACGCGTGGATGCAAGCTTCGCAAGGAAGGATGCAGCATTAAGACGCTGCTTTGAGCCCATTGCCGCGCAGTCATTTATCCAGAACCTTGTCATGTCCGTCGCAAGGAGCGGCAGGTCATTCCAGACGGTACCATCCGGAGTTCTAGCAATATCGATGCCAGCGCCCGGTGCCGGCCTCGTTAGAGGCCCCCGTCCCCGCGTCCGGAGGATGTCAAGGATCCATCTGTCTTGCTCAAAGCTTTCGTGGGAGACATGTCTGGCGCATTGGTAATAGACGTACCAGAGAGAATGCAGATACGCCTTGCAGGAATCAATGGAATCCCGGCTCCGGCAATAGCTTTGGCCCACGATCCACGCTCTGTTATGTGCTACAGATCGGAGGAGGTTGAAATCCCCTGCTTGAGCAGCCTCCTCCAGATCCGCCAGATCCGCTGGGTCGCATGCAGCGAAGCCGGAAAGTCTATCCCGCGGCGGTGAGCTTGGTGAATCTCTTAGTAAGTCGTGCATCTTGAGTTCAGGAACATAAATGAGCTGGCAGTAGCGATTACTGATGAAGGTCGCGAGAGTGAATCTCTAGAAATGAGCTAAACATAGGAGAGATAGAGTGCAATGAGATTAGACAACGGATATATTATTTATAAAATAAAAAAAGCTGAGGGTAGATAAAGAATAGTAAGGGAAATGCCATCTTTACAGCAGGCAGCAACATTGTTTTGCCTCCAAATCAGACCCGTCTACTATTGGTGACACGCCACCCGTTCAGGGTAGGAGACCCACTGAGATCAGCAGAAGGCGTGTCCATGACTTGATATCTGGGGCTAGTGACGCTGACTATCTAGGGGAATCCTGGCCAGACTAGACTCTAGTGCTGTAGCACTCCACAGCAGAGTTGAAAATACAATGAAGCTAGTTGTAGAAGTCGAGATAGCAGTCATACTCGATACAGATATAGTGTAGAAAACAGGACAGCATATACTGAAATGCAGCAAACTTGTAGGTGTTCCTCTACACAGTGGCTGCTTCACAATCAACCCAGTAGCAGCACAGAACTACCCGCCTCAGGGAGGAGTGGTCTCCCTCTCCTGACAGACGCACTTTCTAGTGTAAGAGTCAAAATAGCACTGTTTAGACTCAATTACGTCGGTACGGTCACTCCCCCCGTTCATAGAGATGCCGCAGCTGTGGCTATTGACAGCCATGTTTACGGTGTTGACGGCACGCAAGGGTCTGGTGTTTGCGCTGCTTGCACTAAGATTTGTGTTGGGGAGAAATGTAGTAGAAGGCATGCGGATATGATACGCTTCCTGAGGCTCTCTTGGTGCCATGGGTATATAGTCCCCCACAAGAGCCCTGCGTCAGCCACGTCCAGTGAAGCAAGAGTTGTCTAATCCTTGTGTTGGATTGGGTACTGCACTGTCAGCACATCCATAATCGTACTTCTCTAAAGATGACGAGATGACTGGATGACTGTCAGCCACTTGACCGTTGGTACGAGCGCTGGTATTCAGTATACACCTTAAGGGCTTCGTCTGGATGTCTAACGAGATCTATAAATCCTGCTCTCCCTCATTGCCATAGCAATGGATTTAAGCTTGCCATACTTGTCTTTAGTATGTCATCCTTTAATCTCGAAACATGTGCCCGCCCGAACATCCTCTCTCTACAGCCCTACCACTGCGCGCGCGAGTAAGTTTCCCCTTCCTCGGCACCTCAAGCCGTAACCCAACAACTGGGAACTCCATCAGCGACTTCAAAGTCGACGGGGCCAACGTCCTCTTGAACCTCAACGAGAATGCCTACGGCCCTGCCCTCCGAGACACAATCACCTCAACGAACCCCTTCGTTAATCCCTCCCACCTACACCGCTACCCCGACCGTTTCCAAACCCGCCTCAAGCATCGCTTCTGCACCTTTCGCAATAGCGACGCCCACACCAAGCAAACCCTCACCCCGGACAACCTCTTCCTCGGTACTGGCAGCGTCGAAGCCATCGACGCCCTCATCCGAGCCTTCTGCACACCAGGCAAGGACTCAATCCTCATCTGCCCCTCAACGTATGGCATGTACGCCGTCTCCGCACAAGTCAATGACGTCGCCGTGCTAAAAGTCCCACTCCTCTCCCCGCCAACTTTCGCACTCAACTTCGACGCCATCCTGCACACCCTCTCCATAACACCCAGCATCAAACTCCTCTACCTAGCCTCCCCAGGAAACCCAACAGGCTCCCCCCTCATATTTAAGCTGGCGATAACGAAGTCTAGTCATTATAGAATCACACTTGTCACCCACTGATCACCCATGCTCACCCGTGGCGTTGGATAGCATTGCTCAGCTCACCTTCACTCACCCACACTCACCCTATGGTTTAGCGTCTCTCACCCGTAAAGCAGCAGGCCTTCAAGGGCGCATATAACTTTCGACCACGTTGATAATACTGGCTTAAGTACGGCTGAGCGGACGGGAAGCCCTGTTTTCCACACCCTATGGTCGTATGTACAATCCGAGGTCCTTTTTTAATTGAACTGGATCGTCAACAGGCAACTCCATGTGCACCTTTGCCTTGCACAATCCTTGTCAGGGGACGGAGGCTGGAGCTCACTCCGGGAGAAAACGAGATACGTCGACTTCTGTAGCGTCCGGGGAACGTCTGGGCTTCCGCCGCCAAATGGGTCCCTCGCTGATCTTTCCAGGTTGATGTCGCTTGTCTCGTTTTCAATGATGCACGAAGAGGGATGGCTGTGAGTCTCATCCCAACGCATGTGGATTCATTGAAGTCTCTTTAACAGCAGGGAGTCTGTCGAGGACACTTTTAGGGTGACTACGGATTACTGTTGACGGACTCAGAAGCATAGGAACACAAGCTACAAGATGGCAGGCTTTTGTCCTGAATTCTCCTGCCATCGGCCCGAGCCGTTCGGCCGTCTGTGGGATTGTCTTCTCACAGAGTCCACAGTCCGCAGGCCTAATTGCCGACTCAAAAACACAATTGTACGGAACGTAGTGGCGTCGATCCGACTGCAGTTGGGGATGCAACTACAGTCAGTAGCAAGTGAAACCGCCGGGGTCCTGTTCAAGGAATACAGTCGGGCTGGTGTGGGCGCAACAAGCAATGAGCAGTGGGTCCATAGTAGGCAGTTCAGCTAGTGGCATGTCGAGAGAATTTTACATTGAACATAAACGGGGGTAAAGCCTTTGACGTGATAACTCGAGACTCCAGTGTCGTCGGGAGCCTGATCATTCGCCTATTCATCCAGCTCAAAGCTCGATCACGCACGCTGCAGGTACAAAGCACCTTCCATCAATGATGGTCGGCAATTTCCCCAAAAGGTCACAGACTGAAGAGTGCAGGGGCGGTGATTTGACAGCCCAGATTCCGTCCAAACTCCAAACAGCAAAATCGAACAATGTGAGAAATGATCAGGCTTGTCTCGCTGTACCAGCCTCCCGCTATCCACAAGCAAATGTGACAGAGCAATTTTACCAGGATGAGAGCACGAGCAGGTCCTTTTCCCTCAGTTTCTGATGTTGGTTCCTTCAGGTCAACTTCGTGATCGTTTTTGACCTCCTCCTCGCCCAAGCTTAAATAGTCTCCTTCTGCCCCTTCGAAATCGACTTCTTATTCCAACCCAAGCATTATCTTCAACTCTCTTAGGCCTCGCCCCCTGCTGCGCTCGCTCACTCTTCGTTTGCCTCTGCTCTCTACCCGGATTCTCATCTTCACTCGTCGAAATCGTCCTTTTCCTTTTTGCCTCTTCTCGGAAATGACTGCCGTTCGCAGGCGTAGTAAGAAGCACCGTGGCACGGCCCTAACCAAAGCGCGCAAAGGTAAGAAAAAGGAGGCAGACCAATGTGCAATCGAGTTGCTTGACATAACCCGTGATTTCAAAAAGGACTGGTCGACGGACACGCGCAGGAGGCCAGTCAAAGAACCCATCAAAAATTCTCATCAAATATCAGCGGCGCTGCTGCACGAGCGGGGGAGAGACGCTTTCCGAGGCTGACTCTTGTCCACGCTCCAGACGTGCTAAAGGCGTGCGGCAGTCGTGCGTGGTGGCGCACATTTACAAAATCTAGCACTTTATAGTTATGCATGCTCGAATTGTATTGATTACAACTGCCTTCCTGAGTGCTCTTTGCGCGGGAACATTGAGGCAAACGGAGGAAGCGCTTGGGTTGATGATCCTGAGAAGACGAAGACGAAGTAAATGGACTGCCTTCGACTCATCTTGTGGTACGCATGCTGATTGACGTCCAGGGAAATCGCTCGGGGCGGCGGGTTGCTTGCCGTCATCAAGCAGGATAAACTCGAACGAATTGAACGAGAAAGGAAGCGTCAGGCAGAGCTCAAACGGGTTTAACGAGAACGTGAACGTCAGCGTAAACGCGAGGCCGAGTCGGCAGCCCTGTCTCGTAAAGGGCGACGAACCAAAGTATCAGTCGTGGTCCAGTCATCTCCTCCCTGCCACCAAGCAGTCCTCTTGTGTGAAGATAAAAGACCGAACCCTGCGACAGTCCACCGAGCCTCTCAAGGAAAGGGACCTCATGCGCGCGGGAGAGTCAATTATCAAGACTGAGGACATGCTTTTCGGGCTCCGTGCCTGCGAAGAGGTATTGGGGTGGCGCCTCAGACGCCAGGATAACGTGCGAGTAAAGGATGAAGACGACTCATCGGCGTTGTAAGATTCACCGAGCGATTCGGACACCTCGGTCTCTTCGGGTTCCTCCAACTCTTCACATCATTCAAAGAGTTCAGTGACTTCGGTTACGTCGTACATGACGGACACTTCGTCGACTTGCGACTCCTGGGGGCGAGGGCTCTGATTCGGACGTGTAGGCCAGGGCTGGGTTGAAGAGTTGAGAATTCGCAATTATACTAGAGGACCAAGGCTCTTTCCTTTGTTTCCTTTCCAATGTTCTTTTCTTCTATTTTCTTTCTTATTCGCAATTTTCAAATTGCAAAAGTGCCGTAATGCTGTTGAATTGGTCGTTCTTTTCGCTTGTTCTTTCTGCTTGTTCTTTTTGCATGCCTGTTCGGCTTACCGTCCTTGACTCTGTCGTCTGATTTCTCTTTGACTAATGTTTGTCCTCCTGTGTTTGCTTTCAAATTGCTAGAGGTCTCGTCTCTGCGCTAAATTAATATGTTACCATTGCCGTTTTCAGGGAGATGTAAACTCGTTGCAAGTGTGCTGTTAGTTTCTTATTCCGAATGTATCTGGACTTCGGCTTTGTATCCCGTGAAGTTTCGACTTGGAACCCTCCTCTCGAACAGAATATCCAGCTCCTCAAAGGTCCTCCCTCTAGTCTCCGGGAGACACAGAAAGCAGTATATAGTACACAACAGACTCGTCCCTGCGAAGAGGAACCCCAATTTGCCCTTCCAATTCCCCTCATCCTCGTTCATGGCGTAGGGAATGACAACCGCAAAGACAATTGACCAGACGTAGCAACTGACGGTGGCTAAAGCGATGGTCAGCCCCCGGAGTTTCACCGACGAGACTTCCGCCAGCAGCACGTAGCAGAACGGGCCAAGCGTCAGATCGTAGACGAAATTGCAGACGAGCATAAGTCCGCATTGCGCCCAGGTCGTACTCGTCCTGCGCGGAGCAAGATCGATCGCCCCGATGGCGAGCTGCAGGACCATCAACGACGCACAGCCGAACAGGTACATTGTCCGACGGCCGATGTACGACAGTAGAAACCATGAGAGGCACGTCCCGAGCAGCCCGATGGCCGTCAGACCAATATTCATCGAGAACGCATGCGAGGCGTCCAGCCCCGCCACCTCCATGAAATGCACGGCGTAGTTGATGAAAAAGACGTTCCCAGTGAACGCCTGCATATTGTACGCCATCACGCAGATCACCAGCCGGCGGAGATTCGGACCCCGTACACATTCCCGATACGTCGGTCGGTCGCCCTGGAAGCTTTCCTCCAGCCGTAGCGTCTCCCGGATATGCGCCAGTTTGCGAGCCACGTGGACCTCGGCCGCAGGTGCGGTTGTCAGCCGACGCAATGAGATGGTCGCGGCGTCGTCCCGGCCTTGCTTGCAGAGCCAGTACGGTGGGTCGGGGACGAAGGCGACCAGCAGCAGCATGACTGTCGGAAGAGCCCACTGTGCCGCGATGGGGATCTTGTACGACCACGTGGTGTCCATGGCTGCTGTACCCTTGAGGATCCCCGAGGCAACCAGCGAGCCGATCGAGAAGGCGAGGTTGGTCATTGTCGCGACGAACCCGCGCAGCACGAGCGGGGTGACCTCGCTTATGTACGCGGAGGCGCAGATCGGGTAGAAGGCGATGATGCAGCCGTTCACCAGCTCGCCAACAAACAGTTGGGCGGGCGTGTGGCTGAAGAACTGGACGAAGATGAAGCCGATGGAGAGGCATGAGCAAATGGTGATCATCACGCGTGGACCAAAACGATCATAAGCCAATCCCGACAGGAGAGCTCCTATGATGGCGCCGAGGAGTGTGGCGTAGTTGAAGGCTGACAGCCACCGGGCGGCGATGATGTATTCTCCTTCATGCTGGTAGCCGTAGGTCCGCTTGAAGACGTCTAGTCCGACTATACTGCGCACGATACCTCCGTCCTAAGAGGTCAGATGGGATTCTTAACACAATTGACGAGATGCTTACAATGCCCTTGAGCACGGTCGCCTGTCGGGGTCAGCATGATCGTCCTAATGGCACGAATGTCCCAGTCCTCACGTACCAGATTCATAAACAATCCCCAAGTCACTGCCGGCCAGTGTTGTCGCAGTGCAACCCAAAACGTCAGCGAATGTTCGTCATTGGTGAATTCAAGCGACCGTTGAGAGTCGCCGAGGGTGCAGGCGCGGATGGACTGCACCAACGCCGTGCCTTTTTCAGTCATTGCCATCGTCCCTGACACTCCTGAGGAACAATCCGCGTACTGCGCAATTCGAGATTGTAATAGCGCTCACAAGGTCCCTCGCGTTGAATCGTGGCCATTCGATGGTCTCCAATCAGCCGCCGAGTATTTTTCGTCGACCTCCGCCAATCCGTCGCCTTGGCAGATCTCCACGCTCGGCAAGCTGCGATGAAGGAGATAAGGACGAGGGCCATTCGGATCTCAAAAATCTATGCTGGTAGCCCGATACTGGTGCAAGATAATAGGCAAACGAAACACTTGTTTCGCTGTCGTGTTACCGCTGCGGAGGACTTCCGACGCTCTCAAACAGAAGAAATTGAGCAAAGACATAGGAATTTCCGACGTATGACTGTTTCATGGTGAATATGTAGCGTATGTAATTGTATATCCACATAATCAGTTCACCGAGACTCGGTTCTCGTCGTGCAATTGGGTTCGATGGAGGGAGCTCTGACTCTGAGACCAAGGAGAGCAGGTGGTGATCACATGACTTGACTTCGGTCGGGGCACACGGGTCGCACCTGGCTCTACCGCAGTACTTGAAGGAAGAATGTCCTCTTAGTCTAGAATTAGCTACTAGAAAACCATTGCAGTCTATGAAACACAGTTTCATCACTGATCGATCCGCTCTAAACCTAGTTGCGTGCGAAGTGACCGCTGAGCCTGCGTTTCGAGGTTGGATTCGGACGCTGATTGTGGACAAGCCACTGGGTGGCTAGAGAGGTAGGTGGCTGTGCTGTGCTCGAGAGGCTGGAGTTAAGCGAGGTCACGGGACGGATGGGGCTGGCGTTGTGAAGCCACACTTGGATGCGCCACACAGTGCTCAAGCCACATGCGTCGGATTCGCAGAGCTTCAATTCATGAACCCAAATCACATACTCCGGTACATCTAGGAATTCTCTCGGAGTAATCATTAGATTTGCCGTCTTTGGATCCTTCATGAAGCTGTTTCGACACATTCTATATACACTGTGATGACCTGGCGCTTCGCATGAAGTATTTCGGGAGTCCGAGTGCGGTCATCTCCAGCTCGTCAACCTACCTCTCCGAAGAAATACCCTTCACCTCGTCCAAAATTGTACCAGAGACATAGCAGTAGACGTAGTATTGAACATAAGGCTAAAATGAACGTAATAGTCACCTCGTGGCCCATAGCACTGATGGAAGGCTCGAGGTCGGAGGACAGTCCTCTTTTTCGTCCGGTCGACATGCACTCGATTATTGAGCAAAAGACAGCCGAAGTTCGATACCTACCTTCCATGCGAGATTACCAGCTGATGTCTCATCTGAAACCATTCGTCTTCACCACAATGAAACCCGCCAACTGCACAAGAGAGAAAGTTTTACTGAGGACGTCATGCTGAATGCTGGTAAGTTCTGAACCTGCTACGCATCACCGGTGACGTTAACAAAAGCCTCGGGCACTCCTTGATTCGTCCAGACCTAATGACCTCACTCCTCGCCAGTACCCGAGAGGTACGGCTGTCCGCGTTATAAAAAGAGACACCCTCCAAAAGAATTTATCCCGATATACAAGCACGACAGGATCTTTTGAACACAGCAAGGGGCACGGCTTGCTGTCTTGTACTTGATCGAGCACCTCAGGAACAGAGACAAGGACCGTAGCTTTCATTCTGAGTAGCACTGCGACACTGGCCTGTGGTGATCGAATGTAGGGCCCTGGTATTATTTGCCAGCACCAATTTGGTTCCCTCAATGCATTCGATAACAATTTCCCCATCACTGAGGACCTGCTTTTTGGGGAGCTCAGCAAAGGCTTAGAAAATTTCGAGGACAGGACACCAGACCACAAAAACTTCGCCTTTTGGCTGTATACCGTTGAAGTCAAGCTACACCGTGAGCTCTAACGCCCCGAGGGGATAGTTAAGCCAATTGACAGCAGGTAGCTGGGGACAGAACTCTGAGAGACTCGAGGGAAGCAACGCAGGTGGAGGAGAGAATACATAACAAGCAGACGGGCGAGAGGAATTTGCTCGAGAAGACCAGTGATTGCTAACAACACAGGAATGTCGAAAGACAGACGGGACTGCCTTTTTCCCCGCGAAAGACTCCTCAGAAAGATCGCATACGAGCTTTGTGCTTCAGAGACTTACCCTTGAGTCTGAACCTCAGACTCAGCAACCTCCCATGCTCTTCTCATCGGGTTTTACACATAATCACGAGAGCCGTTTGAATTACAAGCTGATGAGAGACCTTTGATGACTCGCACACCCAGCACAAAAAGATTCAAAGTGACCCGAAATACCACCGCCAATAACGGCAACGATGACTCGAAGAAGAAGCAGCGTACCCAGAACACCCAGACCTCTCAAGCCCTGGCATAGCCAATGTACGTCCACCCGTTTACTTTGATACCGAATCAGTGCTCCCATCGTGGGACACGGTTTGCTTGGGTGTTGCATTACTGACCGGCAGGTCTGCAACATCAACGTGAAATGCACCCATTCCTTCGCAATTCAGAGCATGAGCATGCAAAGCATTATTCGATGGAGATTGCTACTCGCAGTCATGACATTGGATCGGTTGTGCAAAGTGTGCTTCGCTAGTAGGCCCTCGCTCTTGATTGTCCGTGTATTCTTCGTGGTAATCCCGATCATAGTAGGAATCTGGTGATCATTCCTGGTTAGACCTCCCCGCAGACTCCGTCTCTCTATTGTGGTATGCGTTGAACTCGCTGTCTTTCGTTTTCTCATAGGTCTTGTGCTCGTGTCCATGATTCGTACGGGGTCGATTCTGTTGAAAGCCGCCACCTGGGAGATATGGGATAGTCGAACGATTCGGAGCGGGTGTTAAAACTGAGACCCGCTGTTATCATCGGGTCACCTCGTATATGTGGCAGGTTGCCACGTGGTGATGGCAATGCTTGCTCTTAGAGCAGACATTGTACGTACTGAGAGAGATATCGACCTGTTATCATATATCGTACGAACAGCTTATGGTAGCATGTCCAGTTGACTGCGCTGGATCTCCTCAGATGTCCGGCCGATATACCTCTTGGCCTAGAGAGTTCTCGAACAGCTATTGCTCTATGAATATGCAGTCGAAGCCAGACTTCCTAGAGGATGAGACAACAGCTTTGACATGCGTGTTCTATTTGCAGCTGGACGACAGAGACCTTTATCTCCCAAGACTACTAGTAGCGGCAACGGCGCATCTTTTGAATCTCGCTTGAGCCTGTCTCTTCTGCATCCGCTGTCAGCGGGCCCCCGTCAACGAGCCACTACGCATGGACACCTACGATCCTGATCCGGCACCCTGAGGATCAGAATCAGACTCTCTATCCCATTTCTCCAACACAACGTTCGAAGATTGCTCAACATCGGCATGACACCGGTTCCCCGGACCCGGCTGCGTATTGCGCAGTCGGTGCCATCCGGGAGGAACAGGTCATCATCGGGTCAAACTCCCAATGCAGCAACCTCGAACTCCATATTCAGCACACTAATCAACTCATGGTCAACCCTACCGCCGCGATGAGCGCAAGCTTATTAGGATGTCAACCGCACGATTTGAGAGCCCACGACGTCACGATTGCCTGCCGAAGTTTTTCGCGGACTGGGTACTATCCAGCGGAGACGTCATCTTGCAAGCTGAAGGCCTGGTAAACACTGAGCGGCTTACCACAGTGATATCCAGCATAATGAAGTCTTCCAAAGTTCCAGTTCGTTGTTCTTGAACTTTACATCTTGTTCTTGAGATAAAGAAGGGAGCCTTAGTAGAGCTGCTCGTCACATCACGGCGGCGGGACATTCGGTGTAGGTGGTTGATGGTTCGAGCCGTCGTCCCGCATAGTCCACAAGCAAGAGTGCTTCCACTTGTTCACGAGCATTGTATGCGTGATGGTAGTACATCCCTCCAGGAGAACCATGTTTCTCGCCTTGTTTCTCTTAAAAGCGACAATATCCAAGCGGTACCAATCCGAATGAATGTGGCTCTGGGATAGAGCAGCACCTGAACCATGAGTATGTTGCGTGATTGAGTGGTATAACGCCAGAGTGAGCTTGTCATTACGCGTTCGCTCTACCCATAGGGACATGTTGCCTGCGGTATCCTTAATCAGCAATTTAACCATGGCAAGATCTCATTTCTCAGCATGGCTCAGACTGGCGTGGACTGGGGTCTCATCATCACGAAGGAAAATATCCGCATTGGTACCCACTGTAAGCCAGACCTTAGCAACAGGTGGATATCCCGTGCTCGGCGCAAGTGCGATGAAATAATGCTCAATCATATGCATCTAACCTTGTGATGCAGCGACAGACTCGGAGGTTTCGAGGGTGGGAGGTAGATCAATCATCCACCTAACCCGCCGGATCAATCGAGGAAGAGGGACTTTGCGGCCCTCATGTTTTGACTACAGATCAGCTACAATATTACCATGCAGTCCACCAGAGACTAGAACACTCCTGGTGCTGGATGTTGTGTTGAATCTCGACACAGCTGAGACTTGAACAGATGATAGAAATATCGCTTTGTTTCGCACAGCACATTGAGATCGCTTGGAGATTACATATGTATCCTGCAATGGGCAGAATCAACAACGTGGGCATATTACTCGTAAATGGATCGATTCCACATGTACCATCGTTAAAGTCAACGCAACCGTGGAAAGGTGAGAAAGACCCAGGCGGCCACCGAAACACCTACCAACCAGTTCACCGCTGTGAACATAGTATGGATAGTTTGTTGGCCGTGATTTGATTCAAATAGTGGTGCTGTCGCACCTCGCAATGTCATTTTAGCAACTTGGAGACCAAAGCAGCGGCAGCACATAGTCTTCGCATGTGAGACACCGTTCGAATCACAAATATCCGCAGGGTACGCATGCTTCAGATGATTTGCACTCGTAGAGAACTCCTCGATTGATTGCGATTGACATAACCGAGATGTGCTATAGGTTTCAGAGTACGTTTCGCGCAGGAGTACTGGAGTAGCAAATATGGGTTGTTTTTCTGGTTTAGAACTGTCTTGGATCCAATCATGTCTGTAGTAATACATTTTGTTGCGTCCAGCGTTGAGATTTGTGGCTCCAATAAGTTCGTTAGTCCTGACTCGTGTTCATCAAATTTCATTATTCCTCTGCCCTATAGATTAAAGACATCACATTCAAACGAATATCCTAGCTCCTATAACTAATTAAGTTGCTTGCATACATCACAAGCCCGGGTGGTCTAGTGGTATGATTCTCGCTTAGGGAAAAACCCAAGCATATCTGCGAGAGGTCCCGCGTTCGATCCGCGGCTCGGGCCAATCTTCTTTTTTCCTCCGCGGCTTTCGTCTCCTTTTCTTTCCTTTGTCTCGAATCATAGAAGTAGCGCCAGTTCTAATTCACTGGTCTTCTTCCTTGTAATCTTTGAAGGTCCAGGTCTTCAGCGATGATACGGTTCTTATGACGTCCCGAACATACACAACGCGGCGAGAGCTTTCGTGATAAATGTACGGCCGTGAACCGACATCGACTTATGGTATGCCAGTCAGCGGAGTAGCGGTCAGCCATGATGATCTTTCTAATTTAACATGGTTAGCGAGGGAGTCTATGGCAAAGAACGGGCCGGCCAGCTAGCCAAGGAGCCGCGCAGGGTGCCGGTGCTGGCGGGCCGGCAGGACTGGTGCTCCACGCCTCGCTGCGTCGTCGCCTCCGGGCCTCGACAAGGGAACGCTGGCACCCATTCTGGGCCAACCATGACCACGGCACGTCCCTTCGGAGGGTCCACGCGGTGCTCCGGCTCCGTACAGTCTGGCAGTATTCACGGGAGACTAACTACGCTCGCCTGCTTCGCGAGCCTGAGTTGGTGCAGCGAGCCGCCCGCTTCATGATCGCTACGAGGCTCCTAGGCCAGTTCCGGGGCTTACCAGACACATTCCGGGTTAGCAATATGGGTGGCGACCCCTAACCTATGTACCGCCACGGCTCGCTTGCAGGGCTTATTGACGAGGGAGAACACTAGGCTAGACACCTCTCGGGGTGGTCAGATCATCTAGACGGGAAGATAGGAGCAATGGACATTATACTAGGCGTATCTACGGGGGCAGAGGGACAATATTGAATTATATGACCGCTTGCCCAATTTGGAAGTGATTTGATTTGAGTTATTTCTATTCGGCATTATTCGGCAATATTCGGCTATTCGAATAACCGAAAAAGGAGCCTAAATCAACGACATAAATAGCAGCTAGATAGTCATTCGTTTAGAAGAATCAGACCTTCATTGATTTTCTATTGGCCATAGAAATTGCTAGTGATTTGTAAATCGATCCAGTATTATTGATTTCAACATTTATGAGCCCGGCTTGCCCTTAGGAGACGCACGGATCGACGCAGATATCATTCTTCGAAGGCTTGGATATTGGGAGAGATCTATCTCATGGTATTGGCGAGATATCTCATCGGAATTGGATTGCCTGATTTGGAAGAATTGAAGATATATCGACACCGCCGTCACCCCGAAGCAACATGGACGACTATTACGCTGATCCAATCAAGCCCACCACGAAGGTCTCCATCGTGCTAGAGAAGCCCGATGATTGGTGGACTTGGGATTCATATATAACTGGCCTAGCAAGAAGCCGTGGAGTGCTCGATATACTCCAGAGAGAGAGGCCTTACCCCGTTCCGCCGATTCGACCGATCCATCCATTGACTCTGGCCAATCAGCAGGCTAGAACAGCAACATCGGAGTCCCAAACGACCGAAGCGAGCCAATCAGATGGCTCATCGACAGCTGAAGGCACCCCGAAGGCCTCAGCAAAGCTTACCGAAGCCGAAATATCGTTGTATACCGAAGAATTATCGATCTATAAGGAAGAAAAGGAGCAATATCGACTCGATCGTCAAGGCCTAGCGGCTATCTGGTCCGCTATGGAGCAAACAGTGGCCAGAGAGCATCTTCAGCAGCTGACTAGCCAATCAGACAACGAGGTTGACCGATATCAAAAGCTCAAGGCCAACATGAAGCCCTCTATTAAAATGAGAATGAACCAAATTAAGGAGCAATATCAGAAGCTTGCCACTAAGCCAGCCAATCAGAGCATGTCAAGCTGGCTAAGCGAATGGGAGAAGGTACTGCGCGTGTGCATCGAACTGAAGATGACGCAATATACTGGATACATGGGCACAAGGCACTTTCTCATGGCGTTGAAGAAGATTGAACCGCAATATGCTAATATTCGACTGGATCGGCTGCTGGAGGATAGCAAGCTGAATATCTTTGACGAGATCAGACGTTATCGAAGGCATTGGGAAAGCCTTAGTCAACAAGAACAGAAGAATGTCTTCGCCACATTCAAAGGACAATCCTCCCATTAATTAAATTCTGATTCGGCCAATCAGAATCACGGAATCAAACAGCATAAGCGAGATGATTGCCCGTGCGGAGAACGGCATCTTTTCGACAAGTGTCCATATGTAATTGAATCGATAAGACCGGCTGGATGGAAGCCGAATCCGGAAATCATGGAACGATTCAAGAAGATCAAGGAGAATCCAAAGATGAAGCGAGCAATGGATGCAGCGATTAAGCAAGCCAATAGCAATCAAAATCAAGAAGTATCTGAGACGGCAATGAGCATTACTCATGTTGATCCAGCATTTTTTCAATGGAAGGGAGCTCACATGCACTGCGAGATAGCTGGATCACTGATTCAGGAGCAGATCTTAATATCTACAATGATCGAACTCAATTTCTCACCTATAAGCCGGTGGAAGGAGAGTACGCACGTTTCGGAATAACAGAAGTGAAAATCCATGGATACAGAAGAGTTGATCTGCGAGCAATTGGAATGAATTAGAAGCTGTATATCTTGAAACTTAGTCAAGTAGCTTACATACCTGATTGTCATACAAACCTCCTTTCAACCTTTCAGATGAGAAGGCATGGATATTATCATAATTAATGTCTTAGTGTCATCAAAGACAGCAGCGGAAAACCAATATGTTGCATAGAATTAAGGCATAATATGAACGTCGTGGAATATAATCTGATATCAAATATCTTCGCAATGAATCGATATTCAGAGAGGCCCCATGAGACGGCTGCAACTAGTGAACGATGGCATCAACGGCTTGCACACCTGGGAGATGAAGCTGTACAGCATTTGGAAGAGGCAACGATAGGAGCCAAGGTGCTTAGCTGCAAGAGATCAGTCTGCGAGACGTGTAGGCTAGCCAAAGCTGCCAAACAGATATCACGGACCCCTAGGGAGAGATCTACGGAGCCATTTGGAAGCGTTCATTTTGATTTGATTCCCCTGCCACCTGCCCATAATGGAGATTGTTGGGTACCACATTTCGTCTGTGAATCGACTGGATGGCATGTGATCTACACTCATCCAGATAAAGATCAGCTTAATGACTTGATAAAGGAATTCATCCAATGGGTGGAAACGCAATTTGGCGTTAGGCTGAAGATGTTCTCTGACCGGGAGCCAACGCTTGGAAATGAATATATCTGTACTATGAAGTCCAAAGGCACTGAGATCTATCATTCAACTCAATATATTGATGAGCAGAAAGGGCTAATTGAACGTTCTGGCAAGACGATTATTGAAATGGCCTGAAGCATGCGTATCGGTGCAAGATTGCCAGAGAAGCTATGGCCATATATATTTGATGCCGCCGTTTACCTGTAGAATCGACGCCCACGTAGAGAGGCAGTGGAGGAGAATGGTCAACTGAAATGGATCTGGATCACGCCATATAAGAAGCTCTATGGAAAGAAGCCATCATTAGCGAATCTGCGCGTATATGGATGCAGAGCTTACGTTAGGCACCATAAGATTCTGAGATTGAAGAAACTAGATCCGCGCGCCTGGGTAGGCTATCTTGTCAGCTACACGGCGTCCAATATATGGAAGATATGGAATCCAGTGACTAGAACGATTACCGACGAGCGAGATGTGACATTTAATGAAGATATCGTATTCGATCCAGATCAGCCGTTCCACGCCGAAGCAATCAAGATATTGGATCTGCCAGAATTGCCTGTCGAAATCAATGATGTGCCAGATATTGATGATTTGCCTAGCCTCGTGGGCAGTAGCAATGAGTTGGATGAGGTTGAAGCTCGGGGGGTGAATGTAACAATCAATGAAGCAAGCGAGGCTGAGGCCGCAAGTGATGGCGCTATGTCTAATAAGGAAAGCGGTCAGACGGCAGAATCGCCTGAAGTGAATCTTGCACCTCCGACTCCCAACGCTACGCCAGGAAGATCTATCCAGAGAGATGAACCTATCGAATCTATTGAACAGAATGATGATTTGGAATCACGCCCAACGAACACACAGCATGGAGTCCCTGGAGGCTGGATTGATAGCTCGCAGAGAGAAGAGCCGATTCAGCTAGATTTGATGACTCCGAGATCCCCAACGAGAATCGATGATTCGCCAGAGCCGGAGACGCCTATAAGGCTTACAGATACACTACCTGAGTCCCCAGATCGATTGCAGGCAGAAGATTCGCCTTCAAAACAGCTATTTGAGGAAGTCAATTGACTGAGCATCGAGCCGAATGATCGAGACGGGCCAGACGACGTCGACGATATCCCATGGAAGCCAAAGCATAGCGTAAGTGCCGATCTTTCGCTGGATAACGTCATTGAAGGAAAAAGGGAGCGTCGAGCGCCAAAGGCCTATGGTTTTACAGCTACTTGGATGAATGGCCTGCAGCAATTCCATTCAGTGTTTACATCGTTCGGGGTAGGCCTGAAAGACCAGGCATTGAAGAAACGACTTCATCGAGATGAAATACCCCCTGCACCTGACGGCTGGAGGGAGATGCAGAAGCACCCATTGAAGGAACTCTTTGAAGCTGCCGCAGAGTTGGAACACAATACATTATTAGCTCGAGGGACTTTCCAGAAGGTCAGAACGCCTAGAGACAAGCAGATCATTCCACTACGATGGGTTTTCGCCTACAAATTCGATCAAGATGGCTATTTGATCAAGGCCAAGGCACGAATCTGCGTGCGAGGGGACATGCAGCAGATGACACGTGATGACACTTCAGCTGCCACTCTTGCTGCACGAACGTTCCGAACGTTAATGGCTATTGCGGCAGTGTTCAATCTTGACATACGGCAAATCGACGCCGTCAACGCCTTCGTCAACAGTGAGCTAGATGAGGAGGTCTATACCAGAATGGCAGAAGGATTCTCCGAATATGGCTACGTTTACCTATTGAAGCGAGCTCTCTACGGCTTACGCAGGGCACCGCGCCTCTGGCAGAGAGATATTTCGAAAGCGCTTGAAGAGATAGGTTTGCGGAGAATCGACACTGACTCATGCCTTTACACGGATGATAAGACTGTCGTCTTGGTGTTTGTGGATGACATACTATTTCTTTCCGTCATGAAAGCAAGAAGCATGCTGACAATCTGATTCTGAAACTGCAAGAACGATACGAATTCCGCGATCTAGGCGAGGGAGAGAGCTTCCTGAACATCAAGATCACCAGAGATCAAGCGAAGAGAAAGCTATGGCTTAGCCAACGGGCATACATTGAAAAGATCGTTGCAAGATATCATTTGGATTTGACCAATCGGAAGGCGCGAACGCCTGCAACGACAGATCAGCTACGTCCCTACGAAGGAAAGGCTACGCCTAGCGAGATACACCACTATCAATCCCCATGACATTCGATGTATCGCATATCCAGAGGCCATTCGGGTCTACACAGATGGGTCCGGCATCCATAAGCGGGTGGGCACTGCTGCGGTATGCCTGGACCCCCCTATCTGCCTTCAGCGTTACCTAGGGACGGATCTCGAACACACGGTGCCGGTGGCGGAGGTTGCGGGGCTGGTGCTAGCCCTGCGGCTCCTTAAGCGAGACCTGGTTCCACGTGATGCTTGGGCAGCGTCATTGCCCCGCAGCCAACGGACTCAGGCCGAGATATGTTCTGACAACCAAGGCGCGCTGCGCACGCTGCTTGCCCCAAAGCAGGGCTCCGGCCAGTACCTGGTTCAGGAGCTGGTGGCCCTGCTCAATCGGCTGGATCCCGTGCTTGATATCTCATTTCA
>JAAKEQ010000076.1:67500-69851 GCA_014250555.1 Aspergillus oerlinghausenensis
GGCCCGCCGGTGGCATCCATCCATGTGGATACGCAGACACCCATACATACATACCTATAGATAGATGGATATATATATACATATGCACCCGCACCCCCCCCCGACATCTGCACCGATATAGGTCGGCATGGCCCACCGGTGCCATACATATCTAGCTAGCTAGCTAGCTACCTATCTATCTATCTATATACACAGACAGACACACAGACACCGGGGTCGAGATAGGCCGGGCGCGCGCGCCCTCCTGCAGCGAGTGATGGGCCGCGCGCGCGGAGGGGACCAGTTGGCAGGCGGGCGCCTTCGAGGGCCAACCGGCCCTGCGCGCGCGCGCGCGAGACGGCGCGAGTGACCAAGTCCCCTTGCGGCCCAAGCAACGGGCGAACCTGAGAGGCCCACTTTGTATGGGCGCGCGGCCAACGCACGGACCACCCCATACAAAATGGGCCCCCCGCCAGCCAGGTCCGGACCCGGGAACGTTTGCACGCACGATATCGGCCCGGTCGAGGTCGGTGGTTCTATGTGGAAGGCGAGAGCCGCGTCACCTCTGGTGGCGTGCGAGCTCTGCGCCGGCCACTTCTTCCCTGCCAGGCAGGCCGCCTCTCTGTGACTGGTGGCGCACAGGTTCCCTCAGTTGGGCCTCGCTTCAGGAACGGGGGCAGTCGCCCATCCCAGCCGTGGTTTCTACTCTCGAGCGGCCGGCGCGCAGCGTCCTTGGTCGGGTCGTCCAGGCTGTCGACGGGGTTCGGAGCGTCCAGCGATGGGCGCGCCCGTGACCCCCGAGACATGCGACGGGCGCCCGTCCCGGGCCCGTTTCGTGCTGTGCTTAAAAACGCCCGGGAGCCCCACATCGCTGGGATGACCGAAGCCCGGGGGCCGTTTGGTCCCCGGCACCGATGGAGTCTGTGGATCGTTGGCCGCTGGCCAGTCCTGATACCCAGATTCCCGGGGGGAGCCGCCCCGCGGGAGCCGCCCTTTGTGGGCGTGTCCGCGGGGTCCGGACCCCCCACCCGAGGGCCGTATGCCGCAGCCCGCCAGCGCCCGCGAGGGCGATCTGACGGGATCACCTGCGTGCGGACCGGTTCTGAGGGGCTACAGTGGGGGCAATTGGATGGTCGTCGTCGCTCCCCCGGTACGCCGGGGGCGGTCGGCGCGGCCGGGCGACTTCATGTCGCCCCTTCTGGATTCACCTACATACACTCCGCCCCTCCGGGGGCTCGTGGGCCCGGCGCGGTCAGCCCCGTTTGCGCGGTGGCCGGCGGCGCGGGCGCCCATCAGGTATTAGGTATCTGGTTGATTCTGCCAGTAGTCATATGCTTGTCTCAAAGATTAAGCCATGCATGTCTAAGTATAAGCAATTTATACGGTGAAACTGCGAATGGCTCATTAAATCAGTTATCGTTTATTTGATAGTACCTTACTACATGGATACCTGTGGTAATTCTAGAGCTAATACATGCTAAAAACCTCGACTTCGGAAGGGGTGTATTTATTAGATAAAAAACCAATGCCCTTCGGGGCTCCTTGGTGAATCATAATAACTTAACGAATCGCATGGCCTTGCGCCGGCGATGGTTCATTCAAATTTCTGCCCTATCAACTTTCGATGGTAGGATAGTGGCCTACCATGGTGGCAACGGGTAACGGGGAATTAGGGTTCGATTCCGGAGAGGGAGCCTGAGAAACGGCTACCACATCCAAGGAAGGCAGCAGGCGCGCAAATTACCCAATCCCGACACGGGGAGGTAGTGACAATAAATACTGATACGGGGCTCTTTTGGGTCTCGTAATTGGAATGAGTACAATCTAAATCCCTTAACGAGGAACAATTGGAGGGCAAGTCTGGTGCCAGCAGCCGCGGTAATTCCAGCTCCAATAGCGTATATTAAAGTTGTTGCAGTTAAAAAGCTCGTAGTTGAACCTTGGGTCTGGCTGGCCGGTCCGCCTCACCGCGAGTACTGGTCCGGCTGGACCTTTCCTTCTGGGGAACCTCATGGCCTTCACTGGCTGTGGGGGGAACCAGGACTTTTACTGTGAAAAAATTAGAGTGTTCAAAGCAGGCCTTTGCTCGAATACATTAGCATGGAATAATAGAATAGGACGTGCGGTTCTATTTTGTTGGTTTCTAGGACCGCCGTAATGATTAATAGGGATAGTCGGGGGCGTCAGTATTCAGCTGTCAGAGGTGAAATTCTTGGATTTGCTGAAGACTAACTACTGCGAAAGCATTCGCCAAGGATGTTTTCATTAATCAGGGAACGAAAGTTAGGGGATCGAAGACGATCAGATACCGTCGTAGTCTTAACCATAAACTATGCCGACTAGGGATCGGGCGGTGTTTCTATGATGACCCG
>JAAKEQ010000077.1:0-71676 GCA_014250555.1 Aspergillus oerlinghausenensis
GGGGGGAGTAAGTTATTATATACTAAACCTCTAGTAAGCTACTAGTATAGGCTAGTGCTTTACTTAGATAATAGTTTTATTAAATACTATATATATAAAGTAGAATAGGGGGGAATAAATAGCTTAAGGGAAGGTAAGTAGTTTATTCTAATCATAGTAATATATATATTTTCCTTAGTGAATCTATACTCTCTGAAAATATGTAATTATAGTAGTAACTTATAGCCTAGTTAATGATACCATGCTGGCTGGGAATCTCACTAAGCAGTCAACCTCCAGCCTGCTTACAATAAAGGTAATAAAGAAAGTAGGTTTGCTATACTACCTTATAATAGCTAAGGAGTTCTAGTAGCACTTCTATTAATAGTAGG
The DNA here is from genome assembly GCA_014250555.1 of Aspergillus oerlinghausenensis. Classification (NCBI taxonomy): domain Eukaryota; kingdom Fungi; phylum Ascomycota; class Eurotiomycetes; order Eurotiales; family Aspergillaceae; genus Aspergillus; species Aspergillus oerlinghausenensis. The sequence goes on from JAAKEQ010000077.1 coordinate 372, forward strand.
CACTCCTAGTAAAATTAGATAGTAATATAACCTACTAGCCTATATCTGCTAGGTCTGCCTGAGTACTAGTGCTTATCTTAATCTAGGAGTACTTCTCTATATATAGCTTAGGCTAATTCCTTCACATAAAATCTAGCTTCCTCTTCTCTATGAGGATGTAAGCATTAATAATAAACTACTAGAAGAGGTTAGTACTATAGTAGAGAATATTAAATAACTACTACTAAGGATATATCATCTATCATGCCTATATCTAATTAGTTAGCCCATCCTGTATATAGGTATTACCCTAGTTATTTATCCCTTCTAGTTATATACCCTATATTGAATTATATGACCGCTTGCCCTATTTGGAAGTGATTTGAGTTATTTCCGCCTCATATTCAGCAATGTTCGGCTATTCGGATAACCAGAAAAGGGGCTAAAATCAAAGGCATAAATAGCAGCTAGATAGTTATTTATTTAGAGAAATTAGACCTTTAGTTAAGTTTTAATTAGCTATATAAATTACTAGTAGTTAGTGAATTAAACTAGTATTTCTTATTTTTAATAGTTATAAGCCTAGATTACCCTTAAGATGCACAGATTAACTACTACTATCATTCTTCTAAGGCCTATATATTAGAGAGCTCTATCTTATAGTATTAGCAAGATATCTTAGTGGAATTAACTTACCTGATTAGGAAGAATTAAAGATATATCAACACCACCATTACCCTAAAGCAACATGGACAACTATTATACTAAACTAATTAAGCCTACTATAAAGGTCTCTATTATGCTAGAGAAGCCTAATAATTAGTAGACTTAGGATTTATATATAACTAGCCTTGCAAGAAGCTATAGAGTGCTTAATATACTCTAGAAGGAGAGGCCTTACCCTATTCTACTAATTTAACTAATTCATCTATTAACTCTAGCTAATTAGCAGGCTGGAATAAAATCTATAGAACCCTAATAGGCCTTAGAGAGGTCCTAGATAAGTAAAGCAAGCTAATCAGATAGCTTATTAATAGCTAAAGCTACCCTGAAGGCCTTAGTGAAGATTATTAAAGCTAAAATATTATTATATAATCAAGAATTTTTAATCTATAAGGAAGAAAGGGATTAATATTAACTTAATTATTAAGGCTTAGCAGCTATATAATCTACTATAGAGTAAATAATAACTAGAGAGCACCTCTAGCAGCTAACTAGCTAATTAGATAATAAGGTTAACTAATATTAAAAGCTTAAAGCCAACATGAAGCCTTCTATTAAAATAAGAATAAACTAAATTAAGGAGAAATATCAGAAGCTTACTACTAAGCTAGCTAATTAGAGTATATTAAGCTAGCTAAGTAAGTAGGAGAAGGTGCTAAGTATATATATTAAGCTAGGAATAATATAATACACTAGATATATAGGCACCAGGCACTTTCTAATAGTATTAAAGAAGATTAAGCCTTAATATACAAGTATTTAATTAGATTAACTACTAGAGGATAATAAGCTAAATATATTTAATAAGATTAGGCATTATTAAAGGCATTAGGAAAGCCTTAGTTAATAAGAATAGAAGAGTATCTTCACTATATTTAAAGGATAATCCTCCCCTTAATTAAATTCTAATTTAGCTAATCAGAATCACAGAAATAAATAGAATAAGTAAGATAATTATCTATATAGAGAAAAGTATCTTTTTAATAAGTACCTATATATAGTTAATTTAGTAAGGCTAAAGGACTAGAAGCTAAATCTAGATATTATAGAATAATTTAAGAAGCTTAAGTAAAACCTGAAAGTAAAGCACATAATAGATAAAGTAATTAAGTAAGCTAATAATTAAGAAGTATCTGAGATAGTAATAAGTATTTATTATATTAATCTAGCACTATTTTTAATAGAAGGAGGTATATATATACTATAAGATAGCTGGATTATTAATTTAGGAGTAGATCTTAATATCTATAATAATTAAACTTAATTTCTTACCTATAAGCTAGTAGAAGGAGAGTACATATATTTTAGGATAATAGAAGTAAAAATCCATAGATATAGAAGAGTTAATCTATAAGTAATTAGAATGAATTAGGAGCTATATATCTTAAAACTTAGCTAAGTAGCTTACATACCTAACTACTATATAAACCTTCTTTTAACCTTTTAGATAAGAATATATAGATATTATTATAATTAACATCTTAGCATTATTAAAGATAGCAATAGAAAGCTGATATATTAAATAGAATTAAGGCATAATATAAACATCATAGAATATAATCTAATATTAAATATCTTTATAATAAATTAATATTTAGAGAAGCCCTATAAGACAGCTGTAACTACTAAATAATGGTATTAATAGCTTATACACCTGGGAGATAAGGCTATATAGTACCTAGAGGAGGTTATAATAAGCACTAAAGTATTAAGCTGTAAGAAATTAATCTATAAGATATATAGATTAGTAAAGGCTATAAAGCAGATATCTTAGACCCCTAGGGAGAGGTCTATAGAGCTGTTTAAAAGTATTTATTTTAATTTAATTCTATTACTAATTACCTATAATAGAGATTAATAGGTAATATATTTTATTTATAAATTAACTAGATAGTATGTAATCTATACTTATCTAGATAAAGATTAGCTTAATAGCCTTATAAAGTAATTTATCTAATAAGTTAAAACATAATTTAGCCTTACACTAAAAAAGATATTTTCTGACTAGGAGCCAACACTTAGAAATAAATATATCCACACTATGAGATTAAAAGGCACTAAGATCTACTATTTAATATATTATATTAATGAGCAGAAGGGCCTAATTAAATATTCTAGTAAGATAATTATTAAAATAGCCTATAGCATGCGTATTAGTGCAAGATTACCAGAGAAGCTATGACTATATATATTTAATACTACTATTTATTTGCAAAATCAACATCTGCATAGAGAGGCAGTGGAGGAGAATGGTTAGATAAAATAGATCTAGATCATGCCATATGAGAAGCTTTATAGTAAGAAGCCATCATTAGTGAATCTGCGCATCTATAGATGTAGAGCTTATGTTAGGCACTATAAGATCCCAAGGTTAAAGAAGCTAGATCTGCGTGCCTAGGTAGGCTATCTTATTAGCTATATAGTGTCTAATATATAGAAGATATAGAATCCAGTGACTAGAATAATTACTAATAAGTAAGATGTAACATTTAATGAAGATATTATATTTAATCTAGATTAGCCATTCCACACTGAAGTAATTAAGATATTAGATCTTCCAGAGTTACCTATTAAAATTAATGATGTGCTAGATATCAATGATTTACCTAGCTTAGTAGGGAGTATAGATGATAAGTTAGATAAGGTTGAAGCTCAGGGGGTGAATATAGTAATTAATAAAGTAAGTAAGGCTATAAGTAATAGCATTATACCTAATAGAGAAGATAGTCAGACAGCAGAATTACCCAAAGCAAATCTTAAAGTAAAAGTGAATATTACACCTCTAACTCCTAACACTACCCCAGGGAGATCTATCCAGAGAGATAAACCTATCAAATCTATTAAGCAAGATGTTGATATTACACTATGCCTAATGAACATACAGCATGGAGTCCCTGGAGGCTGGATTAATAGCCTATAAAGAGAAGAGCTGATTCAGCTGGATTTAATGACTCTGAGATCCCTAATGAGAATTAATGATTTACTAGAGCCTGAGATGCCTATACAGCTTACAGATACACTGCCTAAGTCCCCAGACTAATTAGAGGCAGAAGATTCACCTTTAAAATAGCTATTTAAGGAAGTTAATAGACTAAGCATTAAGCCAGACAACAATAATATCCTATAGAAGCTAAAGCATAGTGTAAGTGCTGATCTTTTGCTAGATAACATTATTAAAGGAAAATAGGAATGTCAAGTACTAAAAGCCTATGGATTTACAGCTGCTTAGATAGATGGCCTATAGCAATTCTATTTAGTATTTATAGTATTTAGAAATAGCCTGAAAGACATGGTAATAAAGAAGTAACTTTATTAAGATAAAATACCCCCTATACCTAATAGCTAGAGGGAGATATAGAAGTACCTATTAAAGGAACTCTTTAAAGCTACTATAGAGTTAGAATATAATATATTATTAGCTTAAGGGACTTTCTAGAAGATTAGAATACCTAGAGATAAGTAGATTATTCTACTATAATAGGTTTTTACCTATAAATTTAATTAAGAAGGCTATCTAATTAAGGTAAAAGTATAAATCTATATATAAGGGGACATATAGTAGATAATATATAATAATACTTTAGCTACTACTCTTACTATATAAATATTTTAGATATTAATAGCTATTATAGTAGTATTTAATCTTAATATACAGTAAATTAACACTGTTAATACCTTTATTAATAGTAAGCTAGATAAGGAGGTCTATACCAGAATAGTAGAAGGATTCTCTAAATATAGCTATATTTACCTATTAAAAAGAGCCCTCTATAGCCTATATAGGGTACTGCACCTCTAGCAGAAAGATATTTTAAAAGTACTTAGAGAGATAGGGTTATAGAGAATTAATACTAACTCATGCCTTTATATAGATAATAAGACTATTATCTTAGTATTTATAGATAATATACTATTTCTTTACTATTATAAAAGCAAGAAGCATACTAATAATCTAATTCTAAAACTATAAGAATAATATAAATTCTATAATCTAGGTAAGGGAGAGAGCTTCCTAAATATTAAGATTACTAGAGATTAAGTAAAGAGAAAGCTATAGCTTAGCTAACAGGCATATATTAAGAAGATTATTATAAGATATTATTTAGATTTAACTAATTAGAAGGTGCAAATACCTATAATAACAGATTAACTACACCCCTATAATAAAAAGGCTACACCTAGTAAGATATACTACTATTAATCTAAAATCAGATCAATCCTTTACACTGCAGTGATTACTTGCTTAGATATTACTAAGATAATATTAGATCTATTAAGATATCTATTAAATCCTAGACCAGCCTATTTTAACATAGCTAATTAGATCATTCTATATCTTACTTTAATAAAGGACTATGCATTAGAATATAGAGGTGATTTAAAGGGAAATATCTTTATTATTATAAGTAATACTACCTATAATAACTAATTAGATTATAGTAGTAGTAAAGGATACCTTATAAAGCTATTTAGTACTACTATAGATTAGTATATAGGGAAGTAATAGACTATTACTACTTCTACTACTAAGGCAGAATTACTTACCCTTTTAGAAGTCATAAAGAACATCTATTAGTAGAAATAACTATTCCTAGATATTAGATTTAATCTAGAGCATGAAATCTCCATTCTATATAATAATTACTAAACAGTAGGGCTACTATGCAGTAAAGAACCTATAATTTATATAAAGCTATACTATATTAATATATACTAGTACTAGCTTTAGTAAGAGGTCTAATCAGGTTACATCTTAGTTAAATAGATTAAGACTAATTATATACCAGCTAATGGCTTGATAAAGATATTGCTGAAGAGCAGACATAATGACTTTTGCTAGATGGTTAGGCTTATTAGCTAATCAGGAGGCAGAGATTAAGCTTTAACCTATCTAATGCTATTAATTCAACACAATTTGCCTTATTAGGAGATGAATATAGCTTTAATAGTTATGGATTATGCAGCTTTGCCTAAGCAGCTTAGCTAGGGGGGTGTATTGAATTATATAACTACTTGCCCTATTTAGAAGTGATTTAAGTTATTTCTGCCTTATATTTAGTAATATTTAGCTATTCAGATAACCAGAAAAGGGGCTAAAATCAAAGGCATAAATAGCAGCTAGATAGTCATTCATTTAGAGAAATCAGACCTTCAGTTGAGTTTCAATTAGCCATATAAATTACTAGTAGTTGGCGAATTGAACTAGTATTTCTTATTTTCGACACCCTAGTAGTGACCAACACCACTATTAGGGTAGAAGAGCACATAGTAGAGAGGGAGGTATAGTAGATAGATATAGTAGATATTTATTAGATAGCAGTCACTAACCCTATATAATATATCTATAGACTAAAGGTCCTTAGCCTTAGGGACATCACACAGGATCTGCTCATCAGGTGTGTGTTAGAGGTATAGATAGATATTATAGTAGCTAGCATAAGGCTACTCCTTAGGCACCTTAAGGCCCCTTAGTATATTAGGCATATCTAGGATGAAACTAGTAATCTTATATAGGGATATAACTAGATCATACTACTAACCACCACTATCTAGTATAATAATCTTTACTTATATATTTAAACAGAGGTATTCTAGGTCAAGTATTTACATAATATTATAGGTGTGTTAAAAAACTGCATAGAAAGGATTAGATTAGTAAAGGCCCTAGTCTAGTTGCTTTATTATCTTCTTAGCATCACTAAGCAGATCTGGGTTGTTCTGATTATAGATATTATATATAGAAGAAGGGTCTAGTAGGTAAAGGCCAGCATAGGCAGGCCTACCACCTAGAAGCTAAATACAGATATATATATTAGTAGGTAATATTATAGGAAGAAAGAATATATTATAAATATACTACATAGAGGCCCCTGATGGTGGTATATCATCTTATTAATCTGGAAAATATAGGTAGATGTACTCTAGCCTAGATAGTCATCCTAGTTATAGCTAAGTAATATAAAGGCTAGTAAGCTATTAAGCTAGTAGATATAAGCATAGAATAGCCTTAAATCCTTATTATTTATACTAAAATATCTCTGAATATGTTTATTAGATAGTTTAGGGATAGGCCTTAACTATACAGAGCTATTCTAGCAGTACTAGTCATAAGAATAGCCCTTATTAATTATAATCTTAAGAAGCTAATATAGAGTACTATAGAAGGGGTAGACCTTCTCTATGCACCCTAGGTCTAATATATCCTACTCCCTATTATAAGATAAAAAGGTAATAGATATAGAATGTGGCTAATAGTACTAGCTATAATAGGTATTATAATGGTTCTATTAATAATAGTTATCTAGGATAGGCATCTTACAGACCTCACAGAGGTAAGCTAATAAGATATTAGAGAAGTACTACTATATACAGTTATTAGACTAAATCTAATAATATTAGTAGGGGTTATAGGTAGCATACTAGCACTACTAGGCAGGTATGATAGCTAGGTAGGTATTATAGATATAGAAGCTTAAAATTATAGAGGGTAGATATGGTATAGGATTAGCTATATAATTATAATAGTAGTTAGCATACTTATTATAGGTACTTAAAGCTAATATTAAAATAGTATAGCTAATATAGAACCTACTATTATTAAGAAACCAGGGAGTACTATTATAGTAAGCTACATAGCATAACTAATAGAGAATCTTCTACTATAGGATAGGTCTATAGAGTAGTACAGCACAGCAATTATAGTAACTATCTAGGGGGGCCCTAGAGCTAGGCAGAATAGTAGTAGATATAGGAGAAGGGGGAAAAGAAGATAGGTAGAAAGTAGGATATATAAATACTAACTTAGAGAGGGCATAGTGCTATAAGACTAGTGGCCATACTAGATATAAAGTAGTAGGTCCTATAAAAGATTATATTATAAAGTAAAAGTACCTAAACTAGATATAAAGATAATAGTTAGTAGCTAATCCCTAGCATAATAGCACCTACCTCTATAATATAATTAGTATAGATAATAAAGGAGAGGTATGTAGATATAGTAACTAAACTAAAAAAGAGAGAACTAGGCATAGTTATAGAAGATTAGATAAAAGAGCTATACTAGCTAGTTAATAAAGTAGAGCTAAAAAGAATACTAGTAAATAAGAGATAAGAGGGTAATATAAGGTAATAAGGCATTAAAACTATAGGCTTAATCTAATAATATAGATAGGTATTAATATTAGTAATATAAATAGAAATATGATATAGAGTAGTAGTAATATAAATATAAAAAGCTAAGTTAAAAGTCCTATATTATCCCTTACTACTATTAAGGACCTTACTACTATCAAGGAGGAGAAGCACTAATAGTAGTAGGAAGAATATATATAAAGTATATATATTACTACTATTAAGAAGGAGAAGCACTAATAAAAAGAATATAAGTAAAGTATACTCCTAGTTATTATTAAGAAGGAATATAAGGCAGGCTCCTAACTACTAAGGAGAAGTATTAATAGGAAGAATATAAGTAAAGTATACTTCTAGCTATTATTAAGAAGGAATATAAGGCAGGCTCCTAGCTACTAAGGAGAAGCACTAATAGGAAGAATATAAATAGGCCTAGTATAAGAAAGAACTAGAGGCAGTCTATTAGTGTAAGATATAAAGCAGAGATAAGGGGAGGGGTGGAATAGCATAGTAATAATAGTGAGGTTAAAGAAGGAAGATATATCTATATATTATAGTAGTATAGGGAAGAGAAGTAGAGGTAGTGAGATAGAGGCAGATTCTAATAGGGTACAGGAGCCTGTGTATAGTAGCTAAAAGGGGAAGGTAGTGCAGAGGGCTAAGTAGTAGAAGACCTTAAACTATAAATAAAAGTCAATCACACAAGTATATATATGATATGGTAAAGTAGAAGAGGAAGTTTGTTATCAATTTAAGTGTCCCTCCCCAAACTTCACGATGACAAACAATAGCCCTGCTGATTGTCATTATGAGGGTAGGACTGCCGCTGCCTCGACGGCTCCCCCTACTGATGATGAAGAATGTGCTTCAACATCAGGAAAGGAGGAGGCAACTTGGGAAATGGCTGTACTTCCAGCATATCTGGTGTGTTAATTTGTTTCGTCTTGCACTGACAACCGTCTTAGTTAATATCAATCATTTGATGGGAATGGCATAGACCAAAGAGAGGAAGGAATATGTCAGTGAGCAGTTCTATATCTATTGCAGAGTTTTTTTTTTTTTTTTTTTTTTTTTGTCGAACAACGAGATTATAAAATCTGGGAAGCATCAGACAACCAAGCACAGCCAGATCTCCCGAGGCATACAAGACACACCAAAGCATCAACAAGCGACAAAAATGGCCATCATCCATGTGATTTAGCAAGATTCGTTGATATCATTGATATCATTCACCCGATGAGCCTGAGTTCCTGGCATGGTACTTCGTGTCCTGGCGATTGTTCAGCTGAACCTTGCAAAACTATCCGTCAGTTGCAGCAATAGCTGCATTAGGCGAGCCACCAACTTTCCCTATCCCACATTTTGCAACAAAGTTAACATACGACAGGAGAATCTCTCATAGAGATAAAGATGCGGGGATTCATGTCGCAGCCAAAATGCGGGTATTATGCTTATCAGAACTCGTCGATGCCTCCGCATAGACCTTCCAAATCTCGCGTAGCGGCACTCCCCCTGTCGTGAGATGGTCAGGTGGAGTACGTTGCATGGACCTGCCCATCTTCTGCATTCCCGCATCTTATCTCCTTGTATCTATCCAAGGAGAGCTGGAGCTAATGCAGAAGTGGAGTGGTCTGGGGCAGCTTCTGAGCTGAATTGCAGTCTGCAGTCGAAGATGCAGGTCAGGCATAAAAACCGCATGCGCCCGCATTCCAGCGCAGGCTTTTCCTCAAGCATTGCGCTCCATCACCTTGCTTTAACCTTGTCCTACCGATGCATCTTCACCTGGCTTGGGCTGCCATCGTAGGCTGCGCGGTTCAATCTGTCGCGGCTTACGTAGCTCAGCAGCCACGATCTCAAGAGGGAAAATGCCAGAAAACTACAGTCGCAATCTTGTAAACGCTCGCTTATCTCTTTTGTATATTTATATTTGCTAATTCTCGCAGAGGAGCAGGAATGGCAGGGATCAAGGCTGCTGTATGTTGAACTTGTGCCTGGATGCATTCAAATCTGACTGTGACAGGAAACTTTGTCCAATGCATCGATCCATGATTTTGTCATTCTAGAATACCGTGACACAATTGGAGGCCGCGCTTGGCACACGAATTTTGGCAAGGACGAAAATGGAGACCCTTATGTCGTGGAGCTGGGTGCCAACTGGGTATGTTATTCCTCGTTTAAGTCGAACCACTCTGACATTGAACAGATCCAAGGCATTGGAACCCCGGATGGGCCACAGAACCCTATCTGGACACTAGCCAAAGAGTTCAACCTCAAGAATACATTTTCCGACTATGACAACGTCTCCACTTACAATGAGAACGGATATTCCGACTACTCGCATCTCTTCGATGAGTTTGACGCCGCCGACGAAATCGCCAATGCCGCGGCCGGCACAATTCTACTGGAAAATTTACTAGATCAAACAGCTCAGACAGGGCTCGCTTTGGCTGGCTGGAAGCCCAAAAAGACCGACATGGAAGCGCAGGCTGTTGAATGGTGGAACTGGGGTAAGTCTGCTCTGCCTTCAACAGGAATGAAACTAACAGCGCAGACTTTGAGGACGCTTATTCACCACTCGAGAGCTCTCTGGTATTTGGCTACGCCGGGAGTAACTTGACCTGGAATGGCTTTAGCGACGAGGACAATTTCGTATTGGATCAGCGCGGATACAACACCATCATCAAGGGCATGGCTGCGAAATTCCTAAAGGCGAACGATACACGGCTCCGTTTGAACACGCAAATCACCAACATCACTTATTCCGACAAAGGAGTGACAGTGTACAACAGCGACGGAACTTGTGTTCAAGCCCAATATGCCCTATGCACTTTTTCCCTGGGTGTGCTGCAAAATGACGCTGTCACCTTCACGCCGGAGCTGCCATACTGGAAGCAGACGGCAATTCAAAAGTTTACCATGGGCACTTACACCAAGATCTTCCTTCAATTCAACGAGACCTTCTGGCCCTCAAACACACAGTACTTCTTGTATGCGGACCCTAAGCTGCGTGGATGGTATCCCATCTGGCAATCACTGTCAACACCTGGTTTCCTGCCCGGATCCAACATCCTCTTCGTCACCGTCACCAACGAGTTCTCCTACCACGTCGAGAACCAGTCCGACGAGGAGACCAAAGCCGAGGTAATGGCAGTGCTGCGCAAGATGTTCCCAGACAAGGACATTCCAGAGCCGACTGCATTCATGTATCCTCGCTGGAGTACCGAGCCCTGGTCATACGGAAGCTACTCGAACTGGCCCGCCAGCACCGGCCTGGAGGAACACCAGAATCTGCGCGCCAATACGGGCAGACTATGGTTTGCAGGAGAGCACACGTCACCAAGCTACTTTGGGTTCTTGCACGGAGCCTACTTTGAAGGTCTTGACGCCGGACGACAGATTGCGGCGCTCTTGCAAGGCCGCTGCGTCTATTATAACTCGACGATGGAAAGGCTGTGCGGGCCTCGCAGGCATTACGAGACGCTGCATGGAATCACTCCGCTGGCTGATTATAGTGCAGTCAATGGCTGGATTTCCAACAGTTTCTATGATTACAACGATGAATAGTCTCTAGTCAGACTTGTCATGTTGATTATTTCATCTAGCCTGTAGTCAGAAATGCTCTAGCAGTTCGAGAATAGTCTTACAAGCGGCCACAAGAAGTTCTACCATATGTACGAGTCAAATATCTCTTAGGATATCAGTATTCGAAAAATGCATGCAATATTGTAGACTGGTTGTCCTTAGAGGAGGTGATTTCCCTCTCGCACCTCGTCATGCAGCAACACGCCATCGGAGCAGCTCCATTCAACCTGCTTATTACTGACCTTGTTAAAGGCATTCTGCAGTTCAGTGCGATAGAGTACGAGTAATGAAAGTGCGGTCTGCTCGTTGAAAGGGACGTCGTTATATTGGGTCATGAGGGTGTGGGCGCACTAACCCAAATAGGGAATTCAAAGGCTATCGCCTTAAGAACTCATAGATATACACATGGCAATGCGCAACGCCAATAGCAACTTCACGAACTGAGACATCAACCATTTATCTAGTTCCAAAACTCCGACAGTACACAAAACAGGTCATCTTCGCCTAGCAAATACCAACACTAAAACACATTATGTATAGGTCTATTCCAGAAACACCGAAGGAATGCCATAGATGACGGGCGCCGCACCATTCAGGTACTTCAACACACAGGCACTTCGTGACTTGGACACTGCTTCATCCAGCATAACCGGGTCAGAAGATTCAGTGCTGCTCGTTTTTGCTGATCGGGACCGTCCCTTGCTCGGGAGTGTCGTTCGTTCGCCATTGGTATCCCGGTCTCCAATCAGTCCCCATTTCTCGAACGTAGACTTGGCGAAGCGATCAATATCTTTGTCGGTCACATCCCACAGGGTGGCCACGAGAGCTGGACAGCCTGCATGCAAGTAATTCATCGGGGTCCCGTATGGCTCGTATTCGCCCGCTTCGGTCAGTGTGCCACTGCTACATCCCATGAGGAATGTAACTGCACATCGGTCAAGTCGTTTGATAGTCCTTCCCCGGATATACTGTGCGCCACTCCCATGGCCAAAATACAGAAACAGGCTCTTGGATTCCAAGCCATCTTTGAACTCCTCTTCGGTCGGCTCTCGCTTGGCGATCCCCGTCCAAGTAGCCAAGCGGTCAAGGTCGGCCTCGAAAGTGGCTTGCGTCGTTTGAAGATCTCCTGTAGGGTTGAGAATATATGTGCCATTTCCACGGTCAATGGCAAATCCGATGTCGCTGCCCTTTAGTTTGATGATGCTCTCAGACTGGAGAATCCGCTCGCGCAGACATTCCAAGGACGGCACACGGCATACCGGCAATCCTTCCAGACATGGAAGTGATTCCCACGGGAACAAGTGCAGTGCCTTATCTAGGACTAAGACAGTATGCTGCGGTCGCTGTCCTTCTCGTAATCGCCGCGCCGCTTCATGGTAGCCTCGCACAGCATCAAGGGTCTCGACCACCATCATATCGAAGTCGATTTCGTCATAGGCATTGCGTTCCCCCTGGAATTGCAAGATGTCGACCACAAAGTACAAGAGATCCATCAATGTCTCCTCAGGGTCTTCCTGACCTTCTAGGTCGTTCACGCCAACGAACAACTCCAAGACATTGCGATGTAGTGATAGCCTCGGAGTTGCTGAACGGCCGCCTTTTTGTCTCGAAGGGAGGTGCTTGTCTAGGATGTTCTGAAACGACGTGGCGAACCGCGAGAGGGCAGCCTCTTCGTGAGCCATCGGTGAAAAGATCCCCCGGAAACCACCGAACCATACGTTCTCAATGTTCTGCAGCAAGTTCTGCAAGCGCTGGTCGAGGGCTTCGCGGTTTCTCCACCACTCCTTCTTGGAGTGCCGGTCCTTCTGTAACTTCGCGGCGTGTGCAGTTTCGTTCGCCAGCTTGATAATTTCCTGCATCTCTCGTCTTCCGTCCTCGAATGTGAACTGATCCTCGTCGTCCTCGGCGTTCCCTCTCTTTAATGGAAGTCGAAGGAGGAAGGGCGAGTGGTCCTTGCGGAGCCGCGAGATAATGAATTCCGTGCAGTCGGCGCTGAGGGACAAGGAAAGTACGTTCCAGTTAGACGGCAGAATATCGATATATTCTTCAGTAAAAGTGCTGCATAGGTCTGCATCTGGTTCTGCTGTAGACCCCTGAGCTGGCCAAAGCAGCGGATCATTGAAATCGGAAATCTGCCTGTCAATACCGATAGCAATTCGCTCGCGCGAAAAGGCGCCGATGCGGCCAATTTCTGACAGCTCAGTCAGTGATCTACCAGTACTGACGATTAGGGAAACACCTACCATTCACGTTCGCTGGCGGTTGAGACCATGGCATTGGACTCCCAGGCGCAGTCGTATGCGACAACATTGAAATGCGACTCATCAGCCGGGACGCCATATGACTGTCCAACGTTGATCCCAGAGCCGTTGCAGCTGAAAATACGTTGTTCAGACAATCACCAGCCTTGGACAAAATATCGATGAAATCTTCGTTTGCTTTCGCATGTTTGGACCGCGTTCCTCTGGCAGGCGCTCGTGACTTACGTGTAGTGGACTGTTTAGTGGAAGGGGTCGTCTCGTTTGTTACCTTCCTCGGCGATTGTAAAGCAGGGAGGGATATTGTCGATTCTGGCAGAACACAGTAGACCGCATGCGACGCGAATTGCCGTATGGCCTCAGCAAGGTGATGTTCACTTTCTTTCAGATGCAACGATATTTGGCTGTTTCGAGACGTAGCAAACTTCCGCGCGTCAGTCAACAGACGCGAGGCTTTCTCAAACTCCCTTAGGGCACGCGAACATGCTGCCTGCTGTTGGAGGATGCCACTTCTGAGGTACGAGACAGACTGCGACATTGTTCCATTTGTGTCCGGTTTGCTGGTCAAGAGCTTCGGTGCCGTCCTTGAGGATACAGTAGTCGCACGAGTTCTCCGGGCTGTTGTTGTACTTGGTTGTGCTCTCCTGCTACTTCCCCGAATTTTTAGTTTGTCCATTCCATCTTCCAGCTCAGAAATGGTCGACTGTAGAGGAAGTGGTTCGGTTGTTTCCAATGCTGTCACGTCGGCCATTATCCGGTCTGCCCTCAGGAGAGCTTGCCATTCGTCGTGGTAGTTGCCCTGCAACCTGTGAAGGGAGGCAATGCTCATCTGCAGCGAAGCGAGCTCAACACTGCTTTCCAATTGTTTAGACAGTTGTTCTGCAGCTGCTAGAAGCTCTTGACCTTCAGAGAGACGCCCGCCAAATATCCAATAAGAGCCCAGTTGGGCTTGGGAAGCGATCAAGCGAACATTCGCATTAAGTGTCCTGTTGATCTTCAGGGCTTGCTCACCGTAGTAGACAGCGTCCTGGAATAGACCATAATGGGCAGAGAAATATGCAAGATTCAAGAGAGCAGTATGGTGCGAGCCCACATGAGGCCAAAACGGAGCTCCCTGAGAATAAGTGACGGTGTGATTTGTCGTTGAGACTGATTGGGACACATCAAGCCTTGCCACTCCATCAACAACACTCTCAAGATCGGAGCTGCGGCTTGCAGACAGCGACTTCTGCTGCTTCCTTTGGGATATCCTTTCGACCTTCGCCCAGATCCTGCAGTTCAGTTTGACGCATAATTTGGCAAAGAAAAGAGCCTGCGACACAGAGCCTTGGGCGAACGAAAGCCGCGAACTCATGAGGACCGCATCCGCCACCAATCTTTCCCATCCTATCTTGGATAAGATAGAGCCGTTACTCAGGTCCTCCTTCTTCTGATTTTTCTCGTACAGAAGCCTTGAGGTCGAAAGAATGCCTGCTGCCTTCTCAAGTTCTCCCCTCTCGAGAAGGTATTCCACTCGGGCGAGTTGGTATGATAGATTTGCCAGGCAAGAGACTTCATTTTCGTTCAGATATCGATCCGCGCGCGTAAGAAGAGCTTCAGCCTTCTTGCAATGCCCTAAGCGACAGTACTGCGAAACTAAACGTGACAATATGATGACGGCTCCAGAAAAGTCCCTAGTCCCTTGGACCTCCGTGATGCGTAGGACCAGTTCGAGAGCGACGAGCTGGAGTTTCCAGAGCCCGTAAATCTCCGTGTAGTCAACAATGGCTTTGACCTGAAGAAAGTAATAGTCCACATCGTCAACGCACGAAGAGAGCGTGTCTTTGTCTGGACAGTTGCGCATCATTGAATTCCACGAGCACAGTATCCGATCCAATTCATCTGAGCGTAGGTCCCCCTCATGAAGACCTAGGGTGAGACAAACTGAATTCTTCAAGTGTGTCGCGTAGAGTTCCACGTCAGTATCATTACCAATGTCTTGAACGTTGTCGAGGCATTTGACGCTTTCCTCGACAAGTCGACGGACAGTTGGCAGTTCTAGTGAACCTGAGTGCTCCAAAGAGAAGCGCAAACCCATCAAGATGACCCGTAGGCGACGGATGGGCCGCGATTCAGGAGAGTATACTTCCAAGACTGTACTGAGGAGCGCATCAAATGCTGAACGGAAGCCCTCGTCATCATGAGCCTGAGAGGGTAAATCGCTCAAAATACCGAGCTGCCATTCCAGAAGGAGGCCCCTCTGCAAGGACTCAAGGGTAGGGCAATCGAAAAACTTGGCATGATTTAAATCCCGGAGACGCAAATTCGTCCTCAAAAACGCAGAAAGTATGCGGTTGAAAGCAAAGCTGCTGCTCTTCGGGTCTTGACAGGCCCGGTGCGGAGAGACACCAACAGCATCGAATACGAGTTGCTTCAAGACCCCTGCACTAATATGCTCGTTGAGGGAAGCTCTGAATGCTTCTGCACATTCGACGCCCATGTTCGCTTCGAGGTATAAATGAGCGAGTCTTTCGTACTTTAATGCTGCGAATCCTGTTCTTCGTTGGGCCGGCGAGCAATTCTCGAGAAAGTTGATTGATTGTCTCAAAGCATGCATGAGCTCGCGATAGCCTTTCCCGGACTCCTTGTCTTTGATATACCGAGACCAGAACAGATTGGACAGTTTCACAAATCCCATGCCACTCTCGTTCTCGTCCGATCGCTCCTGCTTCCCTTCTGCGGTGCATTCGATCGCCACCAGGAGGCGTTGGCAGTCGGAGAATGTCGAAAGCAGTGACTCCCATGAAGGACTCTGTGACATGATGGACAATTTACCAACTGCGAGAGCTGAATCTACCGCGGCCAGCACGATGCTCCTACAAGTTTCGAGCCGCTTGTAGAATACCTCGAGGTCCCTTTGGTCCTCATCTGCAGAAGGTTTCTTCCCAAGATATCGTCGCAGGAATCTCACGAATCCGTTCAAATATGCATAAATATTCGGCAAAATCTCCCTTTCCTCGTCAGTAGCATCATGTCCCTTGGCCACATTCTCCCCTAACCAGCTCATTGCAATCTTCTTCAACTTCGTTGCTTCGACTAGCAGCTCATCTAAGTCATTCTCATTACCCCTAAGAGGCGTACCAATGGCTGCAGTAACTTCAGAGAGAGACATTGACACGCTCGGTTGACGCATTTTGGTCGAGCTTTTCAAAGCCTGCAAGTGAAGTGCCGCAAGTTTGCATCGTACAGTGGCTGATGAAAGCAAATTTTCGTCCACCAGAGGATTGAGGGCCTCAGTAAAAAGGGTTGATGCCTGCTCGAAACATCCTGCTTCTTGAGCAAGTTGTCCGAGGATGGTTGCTATCCGGGCTACCGAAAGATTGTTTCTCAACTTCGATGAAGGTCGTTTTTGTGAGTTAGCGACAGCTGCCTGCAGTCGCACGATTGTTTTGTATGTTGCAGCGAACTCAGCCTTCTCGATACCTTTGGAATGGTTGACGAAAACCGCTAAATAACGCGCCAGCGGCTCCCACATCTCTTTCACATCGTCGCAGACGTGACCAGACAATTTCCAGCTCATGCACCGAATTTCAAGTGATAATAGTTGAAGGGTCAATGATGTTATCGGTTTCAGTGAGTCTTTGGAGGCGTTGTTATCATTTGGCTTCTGTGTTGCGGAGGACATAGACAATATCGTATTAGATAGCAATTGAAGCTGCATAGCCGCCTTGTCCCGTGTCATCGTCTGGGAATCAACCGCTGCAGTGATCAGATTCGCTGGGCTGCTTGGATTTGCCAATTGCAAGGAAGTCAAGACTTTATGCACTGTCGCGGCCCGTTTCTCCGCTGCTATGAGCCGGAGGGCGTTGGACTGGAAGGAAATAATCAAGCTGTGCAATGGTCGAGCGTGAGATAGGTTCTTAAATGATATGAGATCGGACATTCGTTCCTTGGCAGATTCTTCCTCCGTGCTTCGCTGGTCCTTCCGCCGGACAGTGGCGTCTTTGCCAGTGTCCTGGCTATCCAAGTATTGTTGGACCCTCCTCTTGAGACCCCGTAGTTCTTTGTAGGCCAAGTCATTCAGTCCCAGAGATAAATATCTTCCTGCTAAGACACATGCGCCTTGTTCGAGTTGGATATCAAGCGGCCTATTGCTCTGGCTGCTCTGTTCGGCTTTCATATTCCTCAAGCAGGAAAGTGCCAGACTAGCACACTCAGCGACTGCCAGTAGACCGCCGTCAATTTTGGCTGCATCCGGTTTTGCACATTGTGGTGTCTTCGATCTCCTCGCCAGTTTTGTGACGCGATTTGGTGAAGCTGGTTGAAGAGGCGCAGTCGATACACGAAGTTCCGGTGACTTTGATGCTTCTGCAAGTGTCTTCAATGTTGTATTAAAGATCTCTGTCGCCAGTGAAACCTTTTCCTGACATGACAAACGCGCTGCATCATGATCGACCGCAGCAATTGTTGTTGCACCTTTGGCCGAAACGTTTGTTTTGATTGTCGCTCTACTCCGTCTCGAGGATGCAGACACAGCCTTCTTCGTCCGACTCGTCTTCTTCGTAGATTCGCTCTCGACCTCGGGGACAGGTTTCATTGAACCGCGAAAAAGAGACTGGAGGGACAACACTGTGGCATTGCAGCATGTTGAGGTTGAGCGCACGGCTTGCTTCACCGAATCCAGTGAGGATTCAGGAAGCAGTGTTGCAACTGCCATATCGATCTGTAGTCAGTTGAAGTCCTGCGATGTTAGATGTGACCATGAGTTACGGCCATAGACGCATTGAGGCTGCGGAGCTCATGTCAACTCCGTCAGTGTCTCTCAGCGTCGGGCCAAGCCTCAAGCGGTCGTTGTCGCAGCAACAGAAACACACTACTCCCGCGGAGGCATAGCGCCGTCGGTTCCCCGACGCTCCGACCCAAAGGCCTTTTTGGCCGATCTTAACTTCGTTCAAGTGTCGCAGCCAAGAAAATACATTCTGGCAGACATCATCAACAACATGTCTATAACTCGTCTATCCCATATAGTCCGTGGTCTACCGGGCCCCCGAACGCTCTGGAGACTTCGCCTCCAAGTCTCACAGCGATATTGCCAGTATTCCACTTCGGGACATATGCCAAAGATCGCTCAACCATCGTTATGGCAATCCATGATCCCCAAGTTCATTCGAAATCGGCGCGCCAAAGCGGAAACTTCTCCTACTAAATCGAAAGAATGGAATCCCGCTAGTTTCTACATCGTCATATTCATCTTGATCGGGTCACAAGCCATCCGAATGATTGCTTTGAAGAACGAATATAATGCATATACTCGATCAACCGACGCGAAGATTCGACTTCTACGGGAGGTGATTGAGAAAGTACAAAGAGGGGAGAAGGTGGATGTAGAGAAATTGCTCGGCACCGGAGACGAGGCAAAGGAGAGAGAATGGGAAGAAGGTGCGGATCTCTGGTCGCTTCTAAGATGGCTTTTATGAGGACTAACATTTCTCTCGTCCTACAGTTCTTCGCGAGATCGAGGAGGAAGATTCTCTCTGGCATCGGAAGAACCCAGGCTCGGAATCCAATCGTCCAGTGACACCTGAGCAAGAGCAGAAACAGCAAGTGGAGATGTCTCGATCTAAGGATCCCGTTGTTCCTGCTGAAGGGGTGTCAACCCAGGAGCCACCAAAGGATCTAGCCGCAAGACGCAGATTGAACTTTTTCTAGCCTGGTTGAGTGTGCGGACCTTCCGCGCCAACGCAATACCTCATTTTCTCCGTTACGAGCTCCGGCCCTTCAAAGAGTCGAGTTCGTTTCCATGAAGCTTCGCGGCGACGCTCATGGTGCAACAAGGAGCTTTGCTGAGTCTATCAAGCTGAAACTTTCTGGTTCGTGCCGCCACTTTGTTCTTACGTCTTTGTCTGACCGGGACTTAGAGTTTGGAAGTCAGTCGATGGGCCTTACGGCTCCCATCTTTTTGTTGATCCTAGTCGGAATTACTCCTCTTGTGTTCTTCTTTGATACCCAGATGTTTCCAAGACTGCAGAGAATTGCACAGACTTGTATATTATTTACTTTTCCTGTACAAATGTTGTCTTACGTGTATGAATATGTTTTGCCATCTTTCTTATTCTCCGCCTCCCAGTCGACGGCTGGTTCGTGCGCAGCTTAAGTTTACTTTCGTATCTAACCCATGTTTGATCTCATGAGCTGCACAAGTTTATCTTGCATGTCGCAGAAGATATTGATTGCCTGCAGTGGTGTCAGTCATCCAGTCTTTCCCACGTTGTGTCAAACTTCATCCAAACTTGCCTGTGTGAGTTTCTCTTCGCTTGCTCCATGCAAGTCCCGTGTGAAGGCAATCCTGTAAGCGGATTCGTCGTTGACAAATGACTCTTGTGCCACAGAGATTGCGGGTGGAACATCAGAGTCAAAGAGAGACTCCATATGAGGTGCAGAGCTGGGTTGCGAAAGCTGTTTCAGGAGGTCTGGCGCGATTGTGATATGGTCGACTCCTGCCAGAGCATATATCTCGTTTGTGGATGTCAAGCTAGCTGGCAAGACCTTTGTTTTTGCGTTGATGGACTTATAATGCTTCTGAATTGAAACGCAAAGAGGCAAGAGCTTGTTTGGGTCCGTGAATCTGGCGATCTGTCAGTGCAACCTTGCTCAGATCAAGTCAGGCAATTCGCTGGAGATGTCATTCTCACCCTGGTTCGAAGTGGACCTTCAATTGATTGACATAAGGGGCTATATACGTGCACCCAACCTCCGCGGCTAAGATGGCCTGGGACATTGTGAAGAGCGTCGTGGCTAGCGTTCGCACCCCGGCCATCTCAAGAGCTCGGCAAGCCATCATGCCCTCCCATGTACTCGGAATTTTGATGCAGATACGAGATTGCTCAAAACCTGGTTGCACGTGTTGGAAGAGCTGGACAATTCCTGTGGCAGGAATTGCTTCGTTAGCGGAATTCCGGCAGAGAAACTGTTGACATACTCGAAGCGTTCACAATTGTGCTTTCCGTGGAGTAAGAGTAGTACGGGTTCGTCTGAACATGAACGTGTCCACGGATATGAGGAGCTATTTTCAAGGCTAATCTAACCATCTATACAATCATTGTCAGCTACTTAGCCCCTTTAGTACTATAGCAAGACTGTCCCTACCGCAATCTCAACTGCCAACTCCTCCAGCGTGACGCCAGTGAATCTGGGCAAAAGATCTTTGGCGTCTGAGATAGAGGTGCGGATTAATCCGAGGTGTTCTGGCTTCGACAGTTCGCCATACGCAATAGCCTTCGTTGCAAGTTTTCCAGATCAGTCCATACTCCTGATAATTTGTGAGAATGGACCATGACAAGTGCAACCTACCTGGTTTGAAGTACAGTCTTGGAACGGACCCAAGTCTCTGGCAACTGGTTATTTGTTAATAGACTGCCCTGCAGAGACCGAGTTAAGCATCTCACTGGGGGCAGTCTGATATATGTACCTTGTTCATCCATTGTGTCGCAGTCGACGATGGTTCTGCTACGGAGAACGTCTAAGCCAGTTTGCATCGTAGCCATCTTGTTGATGTTCACTGAAAATAGAGAAGGGTGCTAGGCTAGAGTAGGACGTTGAGAGTTTACGATGCCTTGAGTTTTTGGGATATCGAAATGAGGGGAAAGTCTGTTGAATATATATAGAAATAGGGGTGCCACGAAGCTTCCCCTCATGACAAACAACTCTCAACGACTCAGAACAAAGGAAACTTATCCGATCAACTCAGCTGTCTTCTAAGTTTGCGCATGACTTCGGACCGAAGAACATCGCTTCAATAATGTCCGAAGTTGTACCTATCGAGGGGTTCGTCGCGCAAGCTTTAAACCGACTGGCCTACGAACATCGGTTGCTCCACAGAGAAAGTCACGCAGCTTGCTGAAGAACCCCCAGCCAACTTGAGTAATCGGCGTAATGACCCAATGTTGTACTGTTAAGTGAGTCTAGCCTCTAGACTATCTACCTCGCGGCAGTGTCTTTTATGGTTGAATGACTTAAACCAAATAGTCTCCCTTTTCGGATACACACAAACCTTACTCAGTCCATTAATTTTCCGCATTGTAGCTACTGCAGACCATAAAAATTCTTCCCTTCGGTAATAACAACTCGTAAGAGGAGCAGCGAAGGACTGAATAAATCATCCCGGATGCGCCTATTCTGTTCACGTCGAATTCCCTCCATAACAATGCTGACGCGATAAGGTCCCGGTGTCCCGGCCAGCCCTCGCATAGAATTTGTGTAGACAGCCTACGACGTCGGGGACAGAGATAGATAGCCTGAAAGACTTCAGCACTAGGCCCATGGCTGGACATAGAAAGTCATGTACTTGTCCACGTCATATCGTAGATGAGAGTAAGCTCGGAGGGCCAACTACCCGTCCAGGACTTGGGTAGAAGGCGCAGATAAAGGTAACAATCACGGATGACAAGAAGATCACTCAAACAACAAAGTAGTGGCATCATTCGCGACATTTGCTGGAACCAGGGACCACAAGTCTCTTTAGCCTCATATGTCGGATAGCGGTCTCTCGTCTATCTACCTCATAGGGCTGCGGAATATAAGCACCTCAAGATTGAAGGTCAGGTGAACCAATCATGCCGTGAAACTTCCCAATTGGCGTTGAATAAACGCAATGACATGGAACGAAACCGCGCTTGACTTGCGGTAACGCTGACCGAGCAAAGTTGAAGTAACTATACCCGGGGCGACAACGCCTTGGGGCGTTCATCGTGGAACATCCCATCAGATCAACGCAAGTAAATACATGACCGTACTTCAGCCAGATGCTTGCTCGGATCGTCGGTTCTGGCTGCTAAATAATGTAGGACATATCTGCTGAATTGACGTAGGAAGGTCGCCGCCAGTATCACTACTGCATGCTTACTGAGAATTTAGGCAAATTTAAACTACGCGACAGTATTATGTAACCCTGATATGAAACCCTTTAGTCTCATGGGCAGAGAAGAATGGGCGATTAACGACGGGACGAACATCTCCTTCTCAGGTATCTCGTAAATAACCTCTGCGGTCGCGACAGAATGCCGAAACCAGTGAGATTCAGCTTGGCACGTCAACCTCATTCCAGATGGTAGATGACGTGGGCTGAGACCCTTGAGAAGAAGAGGGAAAAGAAAGAGAAAGAGGATGGGCAATTCGCACACAAAAGGGACGCACGGAAGCTGCGAGCGATGGTGGAATGGAAGAAGAATCTTCCGCGTGGTAATACGGTCGGAATGATTGGCTGGAATGGGCGCAGTATGGCCGAATCCCGTGACTTGAGCCTTGCCCGAGGTTGACTATCCCGTGATTCCGAACCGCTACGAGAAGGTCCGACCCTCAAGATTGAGAGGTTCTTCTAGACGACGACGACGACGGCCAGCGTCTTGCCTGGGTTTGACCATTTGCATTCTTGAATTGAGACCCTTTGCTTCACTATGATCTCTCAGAAGGTTGCTCAGCAATCGCTGCGGCGGCGTATGTACAGCCCGTTGCTTAGTTTGGTAGTCGAGGCTCACTAACCATCCTGCAGTTGCCGTCCAGCAGCCCTACGCCATGCGGTGGTCTTTGATGAACTCTGCCTCTCCTGCCGCTGTTGCTATGGGAAGGAATGTACAGAAGAGGTGAGCCAGCCCACAATATCGCTGTTCATATTGTGCTTTTCGGGTTGTTCCGCAGCAATACCTAGTCGGTTCATATTGGCAACATTGGCCGCTACGTCATGCGACGATCTGGAATACATCTTCGAAGCATCAACTCGTTACAAAAGAACGAACATCATGGAAGATGAATTGACGAATACTGATGCGTATGACCAGACACGCTGCTTCCACCACATCCCAAGCCGATGCCTCCAAGATCCTCGCCCAACAGCGCTTGAATCGCCCCGTTTCCCCTCACCTCTCCATCTACCGTCCCCAGATCACCTGGATTGGCTCTAGCGCTCACCGTATCACCGGCATTGCTCTTTCTGGCTCCTTGTACCTTTTCGCAACCGCATACCTCGCCGCGCCTCTGTTCGGTTGGCACCTTGAATCTGCCTCCATCGCTGCCGCTTTTGGCGCTCTCCCCATTGCTGCCAAGGTTTTCATCAAGGGTACCGCTGCCTTCCCTTTCGTCTACCACTGCTTGAACGGCGTGCGTCACTTGGTCTGGGATCTTGGCCGTGGAATTTCCAACCAGCAGGTTATCAAGTCTGGCTGGACTGTGGTGGGCCTGACTGTGGTTAGCGCGCTCACTCTTGCTTTCCTGTGATTTTTATTGTATTACATACCTTTGAGTTGTTGTTTTCTGAAAAATTGCTTTCCCATACAATATATTACACTGTTCAAATGATTACTGATATCTGAGATACTCTTTTGGTCTACTATCCACTACATGCCTGCTACACCACATGGGGGGAACTTGAGGAAACTACCGATGTAGGATCTTTCAGAGACAAGCGATTCTGCTTGGTGATGACCGGCCTGTGCCTATCTCCAATGGGGATCAACAGGCTCAGATCATTAGAAACTTGGTGATGTATTTGACGGCCGACTGATTTGATTACAGGTGATGGCGTCCAAGGTGCTCAGAATGATATGGAATTATAACATGCAGTCTCTATCTTTCCTCTCTGATCAACCGTCCTCGAGAAACAACCTATGGATTCCGCATGTCATCATGCAAGTCTAGTCAAAATAAGGATCCTTCCTAATGCCTCCACACACGACCTTCCGTTTCCGCTCATGGGATCATAATGAATTGCTTCGGAAATTCTTGAGATCATGTCAGCCTTTGCCGTTCGGGCTATTACTTATCTCCATTGCATGGAGGGTATGAAAGGAATTTTCGAGGCCTGGTTGGCTTACCTATTGTTGTATATCATCCAAGGCGACAGCCAAGCCGACTCACAAACTCACGCAGGACTTGGAGGAGGATTGGGCGGAAACGGTCTCGGTGATGGTGGATCTTGAACTGAAAAGCTTCGTATCGAGTACCTCGCAGCGCTCTCAAGATGAGTTTGAAAGCCCCATTTCGCTAAAGGCTCGAAATTCGCAAGGAGGGTGTTGCCGGGATTTCGCTGAACGGCCATCTTTGAGGACGATTATGGATCTCCGCTTGGTTGTGTGAAGCTTGAATAGGCAACAAGAAGCTATTGGCGGGACACGACTGAAGAGGAAGGTCTTTCTCAGAGCTTATGTGTTGCGAAGACTTCCTTCGACTGGACTTTGGCCACTTGAGAATTGCTGAAGCTCATCATCGGTAACCAGGCCAGTCTCGCTTTTTAATACTTCATACTACTGCGGCCATTGACGGCTCCGAATGTGTTCTCCTTACCAGGTTAGGTTGTACACCGCCATCTCGCTGGTGATCAGACTTGCGGGAAGAGGCCGCTTGGATCTGGCGCTTCGGAAGTTCTACTGAATATGTACTTGCTTGTCTTCATCTAAGCTTGGGAATCTAGAAGCTTCCTCATTCATCTCTGCAAGGGCCCGAGGGAGCCCAATCTGTTAGACAGCTTGCCCACATTCCATCATCCTCGTCCCTCATAACTTCCGCTGGCGAGCAACTGCAGAGCTTCGGCGCTACCAGAAGATGCTCAACGCCATCGCATATGTCAAAGCGCACTCTTGCTTCCCCGAACCATGGCAATCCCAGGGTGCAGATCCCGACTTGGTAGTGACACCAGCGGATTTGGGGATATGGATCGTCGCGGCTTGTTGCAGTAACGCATTTTGAGCCGAACGTTATCAATCAGATCAACACCGATACTCTGATTGAACAAGCTGGGGCGATGGAACTGCTTCTAGAAGCACCTTACCCCGATGAAGAAGTTTCCCTATCCAGATGTCTGAGCAGGTCCGAGATCGGTCACTCTGCTTGGCTGAAGAGTACTAGGATCTACTTCTACTGGGCAAGAATATGTAGAGCCAGTCTACCCCTGCCAGGATCGATCGTTAGGGATCTAGCGTCTGAGGCAAACAAACCACCTGCTGGGCCTTTCTTTTCGACAAGAACACATCATTAGCATCATACCTTGATGATAGCGATATCTCGCTGTCTGGCTCTGGAGCAAGCTCAGAGTGACAACTTCCCAAGTGGATTGCCTGGAAAAATGGCGGTGTTCTGGGGGTACGAATGAATCACTGCGCAACTCAAAACACATGAATCATAGCATGATCACTACATCTGAGCACGTGGACAAGTTCCATTCTCCCTGGGGGTCACACCCGTCAGAAACAAATCTCAGCAAAGCCGGCGAGAAAAATGGTCTCACGATCAAGCAGTCTCTGCCCAGCAACAAGAGGCGAGTTGAATCCTTGCCTTCACTGAAACCACTTTACAATTAGAGCCAGCACGCCGATCTGTTAGCATTAGCTAGCTGGATGATGGCTGAAGAACTGCCCTTAAGGTGAGGTCTTGTCGCACAGCGTTGGTGTGGGGAGGCTGAGTTCCGGGTTCTCTACTCCTCTGCGAAAAGGACCATTTACAGGAAGCCATCTCCTAACCCAGTTGACGAGTTCCGCTGATTACCTTACCTTTTGCAAGCTAATTCACCAGAGATCACGACATGTTAGCTCATTTATCAAGCTGGATGTCTTAAGCTTATTCTAGCTTTGCAGTGTGACCAAGCAAATGATGTTCTAGAAAAGCGTTTACGTCCTGGATGGCTGCGAGTCAGCTTCCGAAGGTCCTGCTTGACTTGCGAGTGCAGTGTGACCCGGATCAGATGCGCCGGGTAATTTGAAGTGCTTACTTGAGTACTCTTTGTCCGTTGAATGCTTACCGCTCTTTCACCCTACATTGACGCTGTCTATTCCCGATACTTCGCTGCATAGGATCCAGGAGGTCTCATTGACTGGCTGGGATGATATACCCATTATAAGGTCTTCGACTATTTTGTGATCTAGCAATAGAAGCATTTCCAAGCAGAATCTGGCTTACAGCGAGTCTCTTAAGGACCGAAAGAGCAATCATATGAAGCTGGACTTCCCAAGTCAATCTTATTCTAAGCTAGATATTTGGAGCCAAGGCCTAATTGTCAACAACGATCCAAGTCATTTCACATGGGAGAACAATAACTTTGCTTCGTGAAGGGTTCCATTGAACCTGTAAGATGGGATTGAACAAAGTCTTGGACACGTACGCAAGCCTGTCGAAGCAGGACACACTGCTTAATAGTGGACCCTCAGTATCGTAGTGAAGGATCTCTCCGGCAGTCTGTTTGCTTTCCTAATCAAGGGAGTACTTTCAAGCGCTTCACAAATGTCGAAATGAGCGATGAGAGAACAGCGGCGCAACCACAGACTCGTCTTCTGAGCTGCCAATACCCCTTTGACTCTTGTGGACCACCGCTTCGATGTCGAACCAGGATAGCTTCTCATTTACGACTGCGCTCGTCCAGGAGGACGCTGCGCAAATTCGTGAACTTGCGTTTAACTGCATCATTTCACATCTCCATAACAGTAGTTCAAAGCAATGCCAATGCACCGAGGAAGTTGGGATAGCATTGGGTGGTTTTGACTGAAGATCCGATAACTATTTACTGTACATACCCGCGCTATCCATTTTGGGACTAGCGCCGTATCTCCGAATTCTTCCATCTGCAACTCCGACTCTTTGCTGGATTGTCGCTACAAAAAAAGAACCGGACAGGTGGATTGCTACAGTTTACAGTTTCCACAACCCGGGGACTTCATTTTGCAAAGACAATGGCATCTTTGACATCCGCCCGAGCGGCCAGGACCGCTCTTTGCTCTGCATGTCGCTTCGCTTGTCCCAGCACGACCGTTGGACCTGCTACAGTCATCGCCAGGCGCGGACTGTCGACAGCAAGCGAGCAAGCACCAGCCGACATTGCCAATAAGCCGCGATGGTCCTATACCCCTCCAAGCGCAAAGGCTCCGTTTAGTCTCCGATTCGACTCCAAGAGACGAGAATTTCCCGTCAACTCGGACCCGAAAACTCTCGACCAATTCTACATTCGCATGCTGGGCGCCGATGGCGACAAGATTCTCTCGGAGGAGGTGAAGTGGCTGGCTGTGACACATAAGAGCTTCGATCAGGGACGGAGAGGCTTCAATGATCGCTTGGCCTTCCTAGGTGCGCATACTGGATTCCCATCCGTTGGATGAGACGGTAGTTCGCAGGAGACTAATTCTGCTGTTGCAATAGGGAAACGGATCGTTCAATTACAGGCCTCTCTGGCTTTAGTGCAGAACCCCGGAAATGCCAGCGGCTCTACCACTCCAGATTCCTTCGGTCGCGAACCCTTTGCCCACCCGGCCTTGGACGGCCTAAAGAACCTCTCACCTAGCACGAAGAGCGTCCTCACAAGCAAGCCGAAGCTCGCAGAGCTCGCGCAGAAGTACGAGTTACAGAAGGTCCTGAGGTGGAGTCCTCGAAAGGTGAGATTGGTGTCTCTTACAGTTTTTGCTCATATTCGCCCTTCCGAGTAATTGACCGCGTACCTGCTGACACGGGCTATTTCTTCCAGCCAAACAACCTCGCCAGCTCTGGAATCGAACTTGTGCTTGCCCATACCATGTATGCAATTATCGGTGCTATTGCCCTCGAGAAGGGCGGACACGTCGCCAACAAGGTGGCACGAGAACGGGTATTAGAACCTCTGGGTCTTAAGACGACAGCTTAAAATCGGGATTTCATTACTGGGAAATGGCCGCAGGAGCATTATCAGGGCGTTGTTTCCTTTTGTTTTCCTTTCTGTCTCCGTCTCGGATGTTTATCGAATGTGTTGGGGGCTCTTTTTCTTCGACCGTATGTGTACTTTTATTATGACTTGTGCTATATCACTGCAAATACCAGAGCTCTTCGTTCTCGAATATACTTCGTTATACGAAAGATCCAAGGAAACCATCAGGATCGATTAAAAATGCAAGGAATGTACGGTTCCTCTGACACCGCCCGAGTAACAGTAAGTAAAATACCCGGCCAGCTCTTATGGAACCCTCATTACGATTCTAGTCTTCGCACCTCTGTATCGCAAGTCAACCATGGAGGCCTGCAGACCATTGTGAACAAAATGTTACAATGGCCGCAGAAATCACACGAAGCAATTTGTGCTGCCTTGCACTGTCTATTGGGAGCGTAGAGAAGAAAAAGGAAAAGAGAAAAAAGAAAAGTCCGAAGAAGCGAAATATAAACCCTTTCCCAGAGAGCGCCGCTAAGCTTCTTCGGGACTTGGCGTGGGGCTGAGATTTGGGTTCCTGAAAATTAAGGTGTTGACGGGCTGGACTTCGACCCCAAATGGGCATCATCTTTGTCTTGCATCGATCTCCTGGCCTCGCTTTCCCTCGAATTCTACTATAATCGGGTTCATTGTTCTGCTTGGCTGGTCCTTTATAGCTTTAGCTCTTTGAAAGCGTACTCTTGACGAATCTTTGACCCCTGAGAGCAGAATGTGGCATATTGGACTCGCTGGCCTATTCAGTTGAAACCCGCTCCCACTGAATTCCTGACACAATCGGCATACATACTATCGCCTAACCACCGCCCTCTTTGCCTGCATAATGGCGTCTGCTGTATTCTTCTTGGACCTGAAGGGCAAGGTGAGCAATGCGCCTTAGTATCCTTATTTCTCGACAGGTCTGGAACGCGCAAAACTGACAAGCTCGAGTAGACCCTTTTAGCCCGCAACTACCGTGGAGACATTCCCATGTCCGCAGTCGAGAAGTTCCCCATCCTCCTTAGCGAAGCCGAAGAAGAAAGCTCCGCCGTCCCTCCGTGTTTCTCCCATGAAGGAATCAATGTATGTGAGACCCATGCGAACTTGCACTGCCTGGCCTTCGGAGCTTTCCCCGCTCCCCGCAACGCACCTCCTCCCCTATTCGAACCAGCGACTTTGGCTCGAGGACATGCAGGGAGTGTCGGATATGGCTGTGTTATTTGTCTGTGATCGTCTAGTGAAAAAGTGCTGAGACATGGTGGCTTCGCTCTAGTACCTCTACATCCGTCACAGCAATCTCTACATCCTCGCCCTAACCAAGAGAAATACCAATGCCACCGAGATCCTCCTCTTCCTCCACAAGATCGTGGAAGTCTTTACAGAATATTTCAAGGTCCTGGAGGAAGAGAGTATTCGCGACAACTTCGTCATCATTTACGAGCTGCTGGACGAGATGATGGACTTTGGCTACCCGCAGACAACAGAGAGCAAGATCCTGCAAGAGTGAGTGGCTGTGGCCAGCTGTTGTGGATTGCACAGGACCAGAGACTGATTATATGCTGTTCCTCACCCTAGATATATAACACAAGAGTCACACAAGCTTGAGATTCAAGCCCGACCGCCTATCGCCGTCACAAATGCCGTCTCCTGGCGAAGCGAGGGCATTCGCTATCGCAAGAACGAAGTCTTCCTTGATGTTGTTGAATCTCTCAATCTCCTGGTATCGGCGTCTGGAAACGTATTGCGCTCGGAGATCCTGGGTGCTATCAAAATGAAGTGTTACCTGAGCGGTATGCCAGAGCTGCGGTTAGGTCTCAACGACAAGGTTATGTTCGAAACGACTGGCCGCGCTACACGAGGAAAGGCGGTCGAAATGGAGGATGTCAAATTCCATCAGTGCGTCCGACTTTCCAGATTCGAGAACGACCGGACTATCAGCTTTATTCCGCCGGATGGAGAGTTCGAACTTATGAGCTACCGTCTCAACACGCAGGTCAAGCCTCTAATCTGGGTAGAGTGTCTGGTCGAATCACATTCGGGCTCCCGAATGGAATATATGTTGAAGGTAAGGGTTCCTCGGAAATCAAAACGCCCTATAGTAGCATTGGACTGACTCCCTGCGAAAGGCCAAAGCACAATTCAAGCGTCGTAGCACTGCAAACAATGTAGAAATTCTCGTCCCCGTCCCAGAAGACGCAGACTCTCCCCGGTTCCGCACCAACATCGGGAGCGTCCACTATGCGCCCGAAAAATCGGCGATCATCTGGAAGATCAAGCAATTCGGTGGAGGGAAGGAGTTCCTCATGCGCGCCGAACTCGGCCTGCCATCCGTCAAGGGCGACGACGAACACGGCGGAGGCATGACCGGAGGCTTCGGAGGCAGCATGGGCGGCACCGGGCAAGGTAAAGCCAAGCGGCCCATCAACGTCAAGTTCGAAATT
Organism: Aspergillus oerlinghausenensis; assembly: GCA_014250555.1. Classification (NCBI taxonomy): domain Eukaryota; kingdom Fungi; phylum Ascomycota; class Eurotiomycetes; order Eurotiales; family Aspergillaceae; genus Aspergillus; species Aspergillus oerlinghausenensis. The sequence goes on from JAAKEQ010000077.1 coordinate 31,148, forward strand.
CCCTACTTCACCACTAGTGGTATCCAAGTGCGGTACCTGAAGATCACAGAGCCCAAGGTATGTCCAGTTGATTCGGCACCCCGTTGGTTGGAGATCAAATGCTGATCTGATCTTTTGTTGCAGTTGCAATACCCCTCCCTTCCTTGGGTTCGATACATTACGCAGTCTGGCGATATCGCTGTCCGTATGCCCGATGTACAATGATTTCAAGCGTCGTGTTAGCTCAAATAGACATTTTTCTTTCTTTTCTGTCCCAGGCCAAGTTGTCGGGGGGCAGGTAGAGCCTGTCCCCAGTGTACAGCTGCTGCACCCTCAATAATGATTATACTTCGAACTATTTTATTTACCCACCTCTAAACAGCAGGTTTCAGATGATGTTCAACCCTATTTGAGCAAGAGCTCGCGTGACCGTATGCTGAGCATTCGACTGGTCTCATCTGGAGGCTAAAAGGAAAAGGAGTACCAATATGTAAATATGTCCGACGATAGATGTGATTTAAATTCGAGGAACATTGGCAATTGTTCTTACGAAAAAAATGCCACGATTTGGGTATCTTATACAGAAAAGAAAACGCATCACTCTCAACCGGAACGCCGTCATCCCAGTTCTTTTGGGCATACCAGGTGTAGGTGTATTGTTCGCTTTGCAGCGCTTAGGCCGGAGCCAGATTTGGGGCTGATCACCGTTTTCCGTATCAGAAGCTACAGACCTACTCTGGCTGTGTGCGGATTGAGCGTGCTAGCTCAAGCAGTGACACCATTGGCCATCCTCGCTTCTGGAGAGTCCGATGCTGGGAGCGGGAACCCATCCCCGTAGCCTGCCGCGGCGGCTTTGGAGAAGCCTTCCCGGGCCAACATGGTATTCAGGACGGCGCAGTTGTACGCTGCTTCGCCTGGAGGGACAACCATGAAGATATATGTATTGTCGGTGAAGCGGCCGAGAAAGACGTTGAATTGCGGGGTCTTGGTGTGCATGACCAGAAAACCGGCTGTGGCAGGTGTCGTGTGCGTATTACGGGCAGCGCAGTGCTTGAAAGCCTTCATGATATTTGAGAGGCGCTCGTGCCGATCATAGATGGGATTCATGTCACCGATCTCGGATGAGACAGAGGTCACGGTGAGGAAGGTCGAGCGCTCGAAGAGGATGACCTCCTCTGCATCGATTCTCTTCGCGAACGCAGTGAGAAACCGTTCGATAACGGTAAGGTTCGGGATGAGCTTGTGGACGATCCCTGCCCATGCCTTGTAGAGAGACTGATCCCAGATGCTGCTGCCAAAAGTATCGATTGCGAACTGTTCCGAGCGGCTCCGGATCAGCGCCGAGCGTTCCTCGTAGATTCGCTGGCGGTGCTCAGCCTGGATGAGATCCATCTTGTGTACTAGGCAGAAAACGTGTGCGTTGGGACTGTACTCCTTCAGGGCACCGATGATGGCGTTGTATGTGTCGAGGTCGCGTTCGACCTCCCGCGATTCAATGTCGAACACATAGATCAGGACCGCGACGTCAGAAAAGATATTCCCTCGTTGCGAGGCGAGATAGGTCTCCATGAACGCATCTTGCCTGTTGACTCGTGACGTCCGCATTAGCTACCAGACCAAGGTCTAAGAACTCGGAAAGACGCCAAACTCACCCTCCACAATCCCAGAGATTGAGAGTCAAATTCCCCATGAACTTGACATGGCTGTGCTCCACATCAATGGTAGCCCCAAGCCGCCGTACATCCTTTGCGACATAGTTGCTGAATATGATGGAACGCATAGATGATTTCCCCGAACCACTCTTCCCCATCAACAGCACCTTTCTCTTCTTCTTACGTTGATCCATTCTTGACTCTTGGACTGTTCCGCTGCGCTGCACTAGGTTGATACCAGTACCCCGCAATTAACGGGTATCGAGTTTGCTTGAAGAATGGGAAACGGCAGCGCTATCGTGTGGAGTGCAGGTTCTGCAGGTTCCTCATATACATATGTGCGACTGGACTTTGTGTACGGGATGAACGAGACAATGGGTCTTGGGATTATTGGCTGATGGAGATGGGGGGATAACCAGCCTCCGTCATTGCGTCGGCGTCATTTCGTTTGGGTCAACGATGATCCGAATTGGTCACGTGCACTACATTACAGAGAACAGAGAACGGCACAAGGTACAGTCTGTTCCTCGGGGCTTTACCGTCTAGCTTTCTCAATCAGAGAAATATACTTTGCTCCATTGAATCATTAAATCGGATTCCAATCACTAGTGGAGTGATGTAGGTTCCCACCTACACAATTCACCTCCGCAGAATGCCCATATAGGTGCGGGAGAAGAAAACCCTGGTGGATACCAAGACAGACTGATGATGTTCTTTTCTCTGAACATCTCAAGAATTCTGAGCGCCTAACTGCTCATTGCAATGGTTCTTGAAGCATCCAATTCAGTTCAATATGAAGACGGAGTAGGAAAACCAGGCAAAGGCCGTAACATCGTCAGTGCTTTTACCCATGTCCACCATGAAAAGAAAGGGCACACAGAACATAGTCATAACATGGTCAGAAATGTATCTAGACGAGAAGCAGAAATATATATAGGTAAGGTAGCTTCACCGAAGCTAATACGCACATAACAAAGTGCGTATGCACAAACAAGTCAGGGGGTGATAGAAGACATAAAGCATCTGGTCAGGTCATCAAGAAGTCGTCAAGGCTACGGGAAGGGTCGCAAATGTATGCTTGTGCTCAGAACACCGTGCCATCGGAGAGAATCATAATCGGAGGTTCTTTGGTGTTTGGTCGAGAGACCTCTGCTATTTCACGGCCGCCCTATACAGAATCCGTTAGAAAATCGATTGCCAGGGGAGACCTCAACTTCAAGGTACGTACCTTCCATGAGCCCGCTTCGAGCATCTGTGCAAGGGTCAATTGTTCCTCGCCTCTCAATCCCAGTTGATTGTTCACCTCCATGAGAAGGTCATCCAAGAATCCGACCGTAACGGCACGCCATTCAACTACCACATCATCATCGGCCGCGAAAAGTGGGACTACCTCCACGTTTGGCTGGCCCTTGATCTGAGCGTTCTGTTTGTATGCTGCGATGCCGCGCTGGAGGTCGGCATCTTTGAGAGCCAACAACCCCATATCAATGAGGAGGCCGCCATTTCGATATTCAGGAAGTCCAGTGAGGAGGTCGCTGCCAGCGATATGGATGTTCAGTAACTTTGCCATGGGTACCATGATTGAGTAGCAAAGCCATTGCGTAAGTTTGTGGAAGGGTACGATGCTTTCCCAAGGCTGTGCGGGAGGCGATTGGGGCATGCTTGAGCAGACCCAAGCATCTCCGATACAAACCCCATCAACTTGGGTTCTCGAAGGCGGCCAAATTGATGCGAATCCATCCATGAGGACCGTCCACAATGTGGTGATGGGAACAATGGGTACAGACGAGGCAAGCGTAGACGGATGAGAAAGCAAGTAGTCTAGACGCACACAATGTTACCAGATAGTTCGCTCACGGATCTGAACAGCGGGAAAACTTACCAAGCATGTTCCCTGGCCGAGCGTCTACGCCAAAGAACTCCTGATTGTTCAGGGCCTCCGACAGCCTCATCAGCAGTCCAGCGCGTCCTTCAAGCCCTGCCAATTGATTATGTTCAGAATGCTGCATTCCTCTAGCCAATACCTCCACCGTGATCTTCTTTAGGCCCGCACCGTCGACCTGGCATGGTTCCGTGGGATCACTACTGAACAAGCCGCTCTTGAACATCTCCAGAGTGGCTACCGCTAATCCCTCGCTCCGAGAATAAACCTTGCCGGATTCTTTTGATTTGTACGACCACTTCGTGCCTGCACCAGCATCGAGAAGGACGGAGACCACAAAAAGGTCAATCAGACGCCGTGTCCGTTCCTGCGCATCAATTGTGCTAGGCCAAGATTGAAGCAATTGATTCACACGGGGCCTCCCGCCAACGTCAAAATGCTGCCAGCGACCGTGGGGTGGGATGGACGCATAATCCGGCGCATAGTCTCTCTGAGGAAAGGTCAATGTTAACTATGATCCAAGCACCAAAGGTTTAGAGGACGGAGAGAAGGCGCGTACTTTGATGATTGACACAATATATGAAGCTGTTGCCTTGAATTTGGTCATATCGACATCGAAGTGATTCAATCTGTTCTTCTTTGCCTTGTCGAAAATGATGCGAGACCGCTCACGGACAGCATGAATGCTTCGAAGGTAAGCTGCAGGGTCCAATGCCGGATCTGGGGGCCTGGCAATTGGAAGCTCTGGGATCGAAGCTGGCAGTCCGCTTCCTTTGTATCCGGGGGACCTCAACGATGCATTCGAGGTGCGAGCACTGTTGACAGAAGCGAAAGAATCCTGCTCATCCTTATCGCTCTGAATGGAGTTCTTTGAGTCCTTGCGCTTGAAGAGACCCATGGCAAAGGGAGGTACACGGGGTTGGTTGTCGATGGCCGATGAGGAAATCCGATAGTCGTCGTCTAGCGTCTCCAGAAGAGAGGGAGCGAACACTGGTGGGAAGGGATTAGACTAGAGAGTATCTAGAGTGAAGTTGATTTTCGAGAAAGCAAAAAGCGCAAGACAGAGATCGGCCAAGTTTCACTGGAGGGGAAAGGAGACAGTGCACATCGAAAAGATAATGATCTGCGGCCAATACCTGGAGACACGGAGGAAGCGTTTGTTTTGAGAGCTTGTCGCTGGTTTGGCTGAGAGTTGGTGGACGAGTTGCGGTCCCTCGCTGTTTTTCCCCTTGGAACGAAAATTTAATTTCAAGAAAGTAACAGTAAATAAACAGATATTATTAGTAGGGGAATAGAGTTAATAATAATAATAATAATAATAATAATAATAATAATAATAATAATAATAATAATAATAATAATAATAATAATGAGATCAATTAAAGGCACAGGAGGACCCGGGAAATATAAATCAAATAAATACGGAGTAAAAATGATAATACTAGTAATAATCAAGCGGGGCCGGTGGGCGACTGGACCTTTTCTGAACGAGAACTCGGCGTGATTAAGGGGACTCAGAGAACTTTAGGTACGATATTGATCATTTTATCTAGCACCATTCAGGACTAGCACTTGTGAGCGTGCAATCACCGTATTCGACCATGGGAATTGGGACTTGGGAGGTGGACTGGTGGAGAGCTTTGCAATTTTGCAAAAGAAGCAAAAGGGAGTAAGGCAGAAAGAAGAACTCAGGAGGCATCCAGCAGAGTTCGGGGAAGCTTAAGGTAGTGTTCTTGATGATCAAACAGGATCCTTTTTCATTCATCTTTTTCACTTGACTTTCAACGGGAAGAGGGGTGATTTTTCTGCCCCGCGCAAGACCCAAGTTAAAGGTGCATAGGTACTAAGGAGAAACTCAAAAGGATACAGAATTTTACGTTCGCGTTATTTTGTAGGTAGATAAAAGTTAAATTCAATCTTTGATATGATTGATGCATTTCTGACTCAGTTATTGTACTACTGCCGGAATAATCAACCCCGCGGGAAGTGTTACTACACTCCATATTATTATGCTATTCACCTGCTACTTCTGAGTACGGAGTACCGGCCTAAAATAATGAGACTATGTAGTACTTATAACAACTATCTATGGCTTTGTACCAAATACCTAGTTTCACTCAGTAGAAGGTACTGTACAAGTACAACAGAGTACTAGTAGTACAGTAAGTATCCATCATAAGTATCCAGTGTCCACCTTATTAGGTTACTTTTACTACTTCCGCCATTAGTATCTCACTTTCTTTTACCCACAACAGTTTAGCGACATCTTCCAAGGAGGGTCGTTATGAGCACGGACAGCCAGGTGGACAAGGCCGACAAGAATGGTTTATCATTTTACGGCACTTCTCCGTATTTGGGCTATCTATCTAGATATGGGTCAGGATTCAGGAGTCATTCGCCATTCAAACCGGTCCGGATCTTTTCCTCTTCTCCCCTTCGCCCCAAGGGTACGGAAAGCGGATCTAGATTTCTGGCCGGTCCGGATCCTTAGACTATTTTTCCAACACTTCCATTTTTGGTGGCTGGTGTGTTATCATCGTTACCATCTCGCACCCTATGCTTCTTAGTCTTGACACATGTCCTCAATAGTATATTCTGCAGACCTACATAATAATAACAACTATCTACGCGAGAGACTGACTACTGAGGACGAAAATTCCATTGTTATATGCAAATTGCAAGCCCCACAAATACTTGACGCCACTGGCTACGGGCCAAGTAAGTCAATATTTACAACTCATATGCTGTCGGCCGGAAGCTACTTGCATCTCCCTTCTTATTCTTCTTGTTGCTATCATTATTGTCGACAAGAATAGCTCATCCTTTCCACTCGTTAGACTGGATGAGTGGCAAACAATAATAGCTTTGCGTTTACTTTGATTCTGATGATCGTGCTTGGACTTTACGGCCGAAGCACACTGTTCAGCAGACCCACTGTGAGCTCAGATGGCGGGCCATAGCCTGTAAATTCTAGAGAACAGACTACAGAGTACGGAGTATAGCGGCATGTATTGTACCATTGATTTTGTATCTTTATCTAGTTTATATGTTGTTTATGCAATGCTGGAATAGCTTGAATGCGGTGTTGCTGTCCTTGTAACCTTCTGGTTTATTAATAAGAATCCGTCAGAGACCATGTACAAAGGCCACTTTAATATGTGATAAAGCTGTGGGCTTCTCCCTGGCCTAACAGGACTAACAGACTAACATAGATGGCTTATTCTTCGCTTTACGACCCCTTGGACACCCTCTTTAAACCTCAACGCACCGGCGTCAAGATTAGCGCGGGAGACACGATCCTGGCCATACTGCTGGGACTGCTGGGTTTCAAGTTTATTTGTCAATTATTGTCCAAGAGTTTCATTTTGGCTTCTGCCTCTGAGGGGTTGTTTTCGACTTGCATGTTCTTCTTAGCTCCTGCTTCTCCGTCGGCTCAGATTCACCCCTCAGAGGCTCAGCCCGTCAGAACCTTCCATATCAAATGGGTAAATCATCCGTCTTACTGCTGAGGGGAATCGAGTCCGAATGGACGGGCTTTATTTTAGGGTTTTGTGAAAAGGGGAGAACACCGAATTGACTTGCTTCAGTCTCGCGCCGTGTTGTTTAAGTCTGTTACCCCCGCCATTGATTGACCATAGTTCCATCTGCCATTGTTGACTAACGTTGCGAAGGTCCATCCTGAAAACATGAAACATGTTAGAACGATAGTTTGTCCTCTGCCAGGCACGGCTTTTCTGTTGTCGGCAACAATTGCGAACCTCCTCTCTATCAGCTGAGTCGATATGGAAGCATGTAAATGCTTCTGGACGCGGCAAAGTCGATATAAATTCATTAGTAATCATCTTGCGTGATTCATGCAGACCGAGTCTAATGTAGGAACATATGCCATGTCACACCAGGGTATCCATTCTAGTCTTAGTGTCGGAGTTGTCCACTCTCTTTCAAACTGCTGGACGTACTCTATAGTACGGAGTAGTTGGTGCATGGAACATGGTGGCAGACAGACAACTGGCAGCACAAGTCGTTCCCGGCTTTGCACTAATGTCTCCATGCAATATTCTATATTTCGTACTCTCTCAAGGATCTTCACAGTCTCAGAGAGCCACACTAGCGTTCGCCTATTGCTTACCTGACAGCCAATGAGATGCCTCCTGAGAGTAAAAGTTGAGCTGTACTCCGTACTCCGTAAGTTGTGACTTGATCCACTACTAGACCATTACAAACTCCGTGTACACAGTACACTCCGTAGTGCGTACTGGCAACTGAAAGTGGGACCTGGCCTGTCAAGCGTCTCCAGCGTCATCTGTCCTTCTGCCAGATCTGACTCTGATAGTATCATTGTGTACCATGGTACCTGAGCTTTTAGGTTGGAACGCACCCTAAGTTGGCAATTGGGCACTTTGCAATGCCAAATAAAGGGGTTGACGATGAGGCTTTTTTTCTCGCCTCGCTGGTGATCTGATCAATCATTCGCATTGTCCTAGTCAATAGTCCCTATGGCATGTCCTCTGCCCAGATATCCATGTAGGTATGACCGTACCGCCGACTTCATATGGAGTACTCCCTACAGCTCTCCACACCTCATCATCAAGCGATGCCCTAGGTCCAGGGTTTTGAGAGAACCTACCTTCGAAGCTTGGATGAGCATTCCTCGTGTCGCAAGTTATTATTACTAATAGAGTAAATCGAGACCCTCTTGAAAGGCTTAAATCGAATCAGTTGCTATTCGCTAAGGTAGGGTCTGCTAATAGTTACTGCTGAGCCATGCATAAGGTAAGGTAGTGGGCACCGGTAACTCTGGTACGGCATGGTAACACACTTGAAATGCTGAAGGACTACGGAGTAAGTTACTCCGTACTCCGTACAAGGAAGCCTCCAGGTCACGTGATTGTATCAGCCACATCGACCGCTGGGCAGCCACCTCACCTGCCTCAGCCACAATTACGGGTATCTCTATCTACAAGGGACAATTGACGGCGACTTTGAGACAGTAGGTGAAGGTAGGAAAACACGCTGTCTGCGAGGCAGATTCCTGCTCACTTCGTGTCCAATCAGCTCACTCGGCCCTGGTGGCATTCGATGGTGATATCAGATCATGGAACGCTCGCATCTACGTCTATCCTTCTCCTAATTCCGTCCCCTCCAGAGCTCCACTTGTCATTCCTCTTCACAAAATCACAATGGACGACCTGAACGGGCTAAGTTGGACATCCAACTCTTCAACGAACACTCAGAAGCCCCCGCCTCTGGGGTCCGGATTCTCGTTTCCCGCCGTGACGCGCAATAACATTTCTGGCCGTTCTACCCCCCTCTCTGCCACCGGCCCCTCTCACCCACCGTCCAAAACGGCGACCCCGGACAGCGACAGCTTTGCGAATCTTGTATCCTTTGGTTCGTCAAGTGCGAATAAGAAACTATCTCTCCTAGAGCAACAGAAGAGACTGCAAGAAGAGCGCGCCAGAAAGGAAGCAGAGAATAGGTCCAAATTCGAATCACAATACGGCGGACAAAATGCTCAGTTCTGGGATAATTTGGAGAAAACCGGGAGCAAGAATCCATTTGCATCGACGCCAAGTCCTGTACCGCAACGAGCTTCCTCCGCCGATGAGGATGATCTTCTTGCTGCTTTCGACGCCTCTGCGCCTGTAGATGCTTCGACGAACTTCCCGATCCCGAGCCCGAGCCCCTCGCCGCAGATCGCGGAGAGCGCCTCTACCGCGGCGGCGCAGCTACACCAGACCGCTGGAATGTCGTTCAACGAGGTCGACGATGATCCATTTGGCCTCAATCAGCTAAAGCCGAAGCCAACAGCAACCCCGCAGCCCGCTCAGACCGACGACGATGACTTCCTTGGCTTGCTGGGAAAGCCAGTTTCTGAAGTCTCTCGCCCCGCACCCGAGCCGTCGCCGAAACCCTCATCTCCGGCCATCCATGAGCATCATGCGCCTTCCCCCAAGCCGTCCAGTGGTGTTGATCGAGCAATTGCAGAGCTTGTAGACATGGGCTTTCCCGCAGACAAGGCCAGCCAGGCACTGCGGGTAACGGAGTCTGGAACTGACGTCCAAGCCGCTGTGAGTTTGCTTCTGACACAGGCGCATGAAGAAGCTCGTCAGAAATCGAAAAGTAGGACACCAGCCGTCGATCGTGATTTCGACCATCAAGAACGCAGCAGAGAGCGGAGCTCAAGACAGGACCGTGACGTTCCTTCCTGGATGAGAGAAGAGCAGTCGAAAAGCCGTGCTAACAATCGGTCCCCAGCATCAATAAGCAAAGATCCGTCACAAATCGCGGCCACTTTTGGTAACAACTTTTTGAAGACTGCGAATTCATTGTGGAAACAGGGGAGCAAAAAGGTTCAGCAGGTCGTTAATGAACTCAACTCAGATCATGATCAGTCACAGCCTCGGTGGCTGAAAGAAGCTTCGGCCCGTCAGGAGCCTTGGCCACAGCCTACTGACAACGACCGGGCTACTGAAACCTCGCACAGGAAGCCCGAGCTTCTAACAGATGAGGCTCTTCTCCTTGAACCTGGGGCTGCTCCCCGGCCGTCTCGTAACCAATCTCGAGTCAGCGAAAGGCCCTCGCAGCGAACGCATAGCAATGGATTACGGAGCCAACAGTCCCCAGCTGGAGAGGCGCGTACCTCGCAACCCGCTTTCATGCAGCAGCAGTTGAGAAGCGAATCACTGAATCCCAAGTCTCGTGTGTCCAAAAACCTGGTTGAAGAGCAGACGGCGCAAGCGTATGTTAGCCCTGCTAGGAGAAGACGGCCTGCTGCACAACCATCCACTCCTGAAGCCAATGTGGATTTATTCGATTCTTCTGCACAAACACCGCCAGCCAACCGATCGCGGCCCACTCCACCCCCAGCACAATCCTCAAAGCCACCTGCACCACCAAAACCTCTTCCTGTTCGGCCGAAGGCTCCTGCCCGAATCGTTCCACAACTGTCACAGGAAAGTCTCATGTCGACTCACCGGCATCGTGAGAAAGGTACAGAGGCATACAAAAGAGGTGACTATGCCGCAGCTCACGATGCCTTCACCTCTGCCCTCACTATGCTCCCTGATAAGCATCCCATCACCATCGTCATTCGCAGTAACCGTGCAATGACAGCCTTGAAGGTCGGGGAGCCGAAAGTGGCCATCAGTGATGCGGACGCCATCTTGGAGCTGATTGGCCCTTCAAAGGGAGAAGCCGAGACCATTGATCTCGCTAACGGTGAAGCGGCAAAGCCAATGAAAGATTTCTATGGCAAAGCCTTGATGCGCAAGGCCGAAGCTTTGGAGCAATTGGAACGCTGGGCTGATGCCGCTCAGGCATGGAGACAGGCGGTCGAGAACGGCCATGGTGGAAGTACTAGTATTCAAGGCCGGAACAGATGCGAAAAAGCTGCTGGTATCAGCAAACCCGCACAGAAACCTCCTGCGCCGGCGAAGCGGCCGCCAGCACCCGCTCCGAAGAAGCCGTCGGCTTTGGACGACCTCCAAGGTGGCTCGCCGTCGACGGGCGGATCCTCCGAGGCTGTCAGCCGTTTGCGAGCGGCCAACCAGGCAGCCGAGCGCGCGGACGAGGAGAAATTTGCCCTCGGTGAGAGTGTCGATGCACGGCTAAACGCCTGGAAAGGCGGGAAGCAGGACAACCTTCGCGCGTTGCTCGCTAGCCTGGACACAGTCCTGTGGCCTGAATCAGGTTGGAAGAAGGTCAACATGTCGGAGCTTATTCTGCCGAATAAAGTCAAGGTGCAGTACATGAAGGGGATTGCCAAAGTGCATCCTGACAAGGTATGTTGTCTTTTGCGGCATTGATGAAGAGACCACAGCTAAGACGAGTCAGATTCCTACCAACGCCACGACCGAGCAGCGTATGATCGCAGGGGCAGTTTTTGGTGTCCTGAACGAAGCCTGGGACAAGTTCAAGGCAGAGAACAACCTTTAAGGCATCACCATCCATCATTAGGAAAGTTTGAGATGCTCCAGGATGCATGTCTCATGTCTGCTCCTAGGATGTTGTGGTTCTGTCCATCTTTACAACACTCAACACTTTAAGCCCGTTTCCTCATTCATACCATATCTCGAATCCATAGACATATTCTGGTTGAAAATCTTAACACTTGCGCTGCGCACACAAGGTACAATGCTCTTATGCACTGGTTCTCATTGTATATATACATTCCATATCCCCCAAGTTTTATGGCATACGTGAAGTGCCCGATTATTCATCTTGTATTCCAAGCGTCTAGATTATATCACAATAGCGACAATTTCCAACTATGATTGAGTTTCCTGGGGCTGCGCAGGGACGTCTTCTGACTTTTGCGCCTCGTCCTGCACCTCCTTCTCCTTGGCTTCCCTTTTTAATTGCTTTTTGCCTTTCGGTTTCCCTGCGTCCGGTGAGCCCCCAGTCTTCTGAGCCGGCCAGGTCTGCCGACACCTTTGCTCGTCTTCCTCTGTCCATTCGCGGGGTAGAATAGCAAAGACGAGATACGATGTGTGCGTTTTCAGGTCCGGTTCGGTGCGATGGACCAGGCGGCCAAGATCGTATGATGGGGTTGATGATGGAGCTGCGGTCGTGCCCGAATGCTGCGGTATGTCTTGTAGGGATTTCTCTTCGACTTCTGTCTTTTCTGACTTGGTCGCTGCTGGTTTGTCGGAGGCGGTGCCTTCATCGTCGCTCTCCTGAAGGAGAGACTCGCGGAATCTTCTCGAGTGTTCTTCGACGGCGCGCATCTTTGCGACGGCTTCGTCCACCGACTTGGGGAAGACGGTTGCGCCCCGGACACCCTCGCAGTCTAATCCGGTTCGTTCGCGTTTGACATCAATCCGGTGGTGATTCACCTCAACCATTGATATCGAGAGCCAAGAATACTCGCGAAGTGTGGTGATCGTCCGTTGCACTTGCTCGATACAAGGGGAGAACGTGCATATATATACCGGCGAGGAGGGATCGAGAGGCGATTCCGCTCCCGACGGGGGCCTGCGAACGAGATGCTTGAGCGCAAGCCATGGCGCCGGCAGATCGAGGAAGATCGCATTGGCTTTGGGCGATTTGCCGGTTTTCGGGTCCCCGAGGAGAAACCCATCTTCGTAAACATCGCGATGTGTCACCTCGACCAGTCCGTCCAGGCCGTGGTCGTGGATCTCTTCCCGGACTCGTTGTGCGCGCTGTGCGTGGAACTCGAAACTGCAGACCTTGCCCAGCCTTCTTTTCTTAGCTGCGGGTGCCTCGGAGGGGTATCCGTTGAAGACTGCGCGGACGGATGCATGTGTGAATGAGCCGCTCCCAGCTCCGGCTTCGATAATTGTGCTCCCGGGGCGAACGCAGAGCCGGTGCAGAATGTAGCTGTAGTCTGGTGTGTAGACAACCTGGGTCCGATGCGGGAGCGACGCGGTCCATAACTCCGGTGTAGGGTATAGAAGATGAAGGAACCCGCTGGCCGCCGCGCGGGGGGTGCCAGGAGAAGATTGCGCCTCCTCCTTGTTCGATGTCGGGGTGTCCAAGTCATCCGCTTTGCGCTTCTTCGACGACTGATTCTTGCGACCCCGGGACCCTGTGTCTACTACGGAGGCGACAATTTGCGATCCCCATGGTTGGTCAATAAGCGTGCTGTGCGGAAAGGACCCGAAACGAGTGTTGGTGACTTTCCCCTCCTTGTAACCCTGGTTTTCGTCGTCTTCTAGTTTGAGTATAGTCGGGATGGTCTGGTCTCTGCGGAGATGAAGTAAAGCAAGGTCGCCCAATTCGGACCGAAGGCGGTGGTTGAGGAATGGGGAGCCCATTGCGACTGCCTGCAATCGCAGAGGAGCGGCGATGAGGATAAGGAGGTTGTTGAGAAAAGAAGCTAGACCGATATATCTCTATCCTGGAGCAATCCGTCACTCATCTCTAAACTATTGTACTCTGTACTACAGCGGCGACAAGCTTTGGAGAATCTCCGATACGTCTAGACCCGAAACAGCTTATACTCGGGGCTTAGGGCTCAGGGCTAGATGTCAGGGCGAGCAACTGCTAATTCCTGCTGGGCTCCGATTGGCTGCATGCCTTGGACCTATCCGTTCGGATTCCAACCTCAGGCTCCCAGGCCTCCATGAGTCACCCAGTTAGGTGAACGGAGTACGGATAGTTAAACATTATTGCTCAACCCCTCCCCCTCGTTTTAAGGTGGTCGTACAAAATCTCCGTCTTCCTCTTCTTCCCTCTGTTCTTGATGCCCATATCCTTCTCTCGTATCTCACTCTCGGTCTCCTCTTTTGCAAATCCCTCAAAGGTCCGGTTGTCGCTTCTTTCTCCTCTGTTGATTTTTTCTAGATCAATGGCCACCGCGCGCCAGCAGCCGCCATGGCGGCAACCGACAGAGTATCCCGAGGCCAAATCTCGCTTACCACCTCTGAAGATTTGGAATTCGTTGACGCGGTCTAAGACTCCATTCATCCCTATTGACCCTGAAGGCAAGAAGGTGACCTGGTATGCTTGTGGGCCGACTGTTTATGATGATGCACATTTGGGCCATGCCAGGAACTATGTCAGCACCGATATCATTCGGCGTATCATGCGCGACTACTTTCATTTCGATGTGAAGTTTATCATGAATATTACGGATGTCGATGACAAGGTGTGCAAGGCTCTACGTGTACCATTAGTCGCCTTAGCGACTGTGCTGACGCAGTGGCATCTAGATCATCCTCCGAGCGCGCCAGCAGCATCTCTTCAACGAATTCGTCTCTGCCCACCCTACAATTGCCGCCGAAGTCCTGGACATTGTGCGAAACGCATATACCGCCTATTTGAAGAAGAACCTTCCGTTACTGAACCCCGAACTGCCCCCGGCGCAGTATCAAGAGGAGGTGGAGAAGGTCTACGCGACTGTGTTGAATGGTGGACCCTTACCCGGTAATGAGAAGGCGGGTGATGACGAGGCAAAGGTTAAGATGCACATCAAGACGGTGGCATCAGCTGCGAAGGTGATCGCGCAGGCGGAAGGCCTCGACCAGGCTACTACCCCCAAGGGCTTCGCCGAGTCCTTCTACACAAATGCTCAGGACCTTCTCCTCCCGTATCTGGATTCGCTCAAGGCGTCCTCGATCAACGCGGACGATCATTCTATTTTCACGAAGTTGACGAAGAAGTACGAGGAGAGGTTTATGAAGGACATGCGCGATCTCAACGTCCTTGATCCCGACGAGTTGACTAGGGTCACCGAGTATGGCGCTGAGATTGCGGACTTTGTGGAGAAGATTGTAGAGAACAAGTTTGGCTACGTTACGGACGACGGGTCGGTATACTTCGATATTACTGCTTTCGAGAATGCCGGACACCCCTATGCCCGGCTTGAGCCCTGGAGCCGGTCCGATAACAAGCTGCTCGCGGAGGGAGAAGGCGCATTGACCAAGAAGACGACGGAGAAGCGTTCCGCTTCCGACTTTGCTCTTTGGAAGGCGTCGAAGCCGGGTGAGCCCAGTTGGACGAGCTCCTGGGGTCGGGGCAGGCCGGGTTGGCACATTGAATGCTCCGCGATGGCTTCGGCTAAGCTTGGCAAGCAGATGGATATCCACTCGGGAGGTGTTGATCTAGCGTTCCCCCACCATGACAACGAGCTGGCGCAGAGTGAGGCTTATTGGTCCCATGGCCACTCACACACTGATCAGTGGGTGAACTATTTCTTGCATATGGGTCATCTGTCGATTCAAGGGTCAAAGATGTCGAAGTCGCTTAAGAACTTTACAACAATCCGAGAGGCACTGGAGAGGAAGGAGTGGACACCGCGCAGTCTCAGAATTGTCTTCTTGCTCGGCGGGTGGAGGGACGGCGTTGAAATCACAGAGGAACTCGTCAGTGCTGGAAATTCTTGGGAGGACAAAGTCAACAATTTCTTCATCAAGATGAAGGATCCTGCGACGCTATCAGGCCAGACGTCGGGCTCCGACACCACTCTCCCTGCCGCTCTGGAGGCCGCGAAGAAGGCTACTTTCGATCATCTCTGCGACTCTTTCAATACGCAGGGAGCGATGTCGGCGATTTCAGAGCTGATCTCAAAATACAACGGCGCCGACAAGTCTACACTCAATCCCAAGGACGTCGAGGCTGTCGCGCGGTGGGTGACCTCGATGGTCAATATCTTCGGTCTGAATGGCAGCGCAACCGCCGACAGCACGGAAATTGGCTGGTCGGGTATTGATGTGCCTGAAGAAGCCAAGCCTTTCCTGTATCCGCTCTCCAGCATGCGTGACTCGCTCCGCCAGGCTGCGCGGGCTAAGGAGGGAGTTACCCCGGAGACTGTTGCGGAGATTGTGAGCAAGGGAGAAGTGCCAGAGCTGGACCTGACTGAATCCGCAAAAGCTTATGCTGACCTTCTTTCGAACTTCCGCACTAAGGTGTCTTCTATCCAGCCATCTGAGTCGCTGGGCAAGGAGATCCTGGCACTCTGCGATCGCGTTCGCGACATCGACCTGTTCGATCTCGGCATCTACCTTGAAGACCGGGAGAACCTTCCTGCCTTGGTCCGTCCGGTTACCCGAGAGCTGATCCAGGCTCGGGAGGAAAAGGCAGCGCGGGCGCGCCAGAAGCAGATTGAAAAGGAAAACAAGGAGAAGGAAGCCCTCAAGAAACTGGAGAAGGGCAAACTGAGCCACCTGGAGATGTTCCGGACCAACGAGTACAGCGCCTGGGATGAAGAGGGTATCCCTACTCGCGATGCTGCAGGCGAGGAGATTACGAAGAGTCGTGCGAAGAAACTTCGAAAGGACTGGGAGAGACAGAAGAAGCTACATGAGACTTGGCTGGCCAGTCAAATGGGCGCCAAATAGAGGGAGGATGTGTCATAAAACAGTCTTTCGGATGTATCTATGCATTATAATGGCGTTCTTGGTTCGCCGTCTGGCAGACCCTTTCGGTCCATATCTATATCTACACTATCCCTGATGATCGTTATAGCAATCAAGCCAAGTCATTGGAAATATTGGATCCTCTAGCTTCGGACCATTGCTGCATGAAGCGGGTTATGCAGGTTATACACCGCACAAAATCCCCGGATCACATGCTGAGAGCTCAGGTGGGTCCACTCAGTCAGACCAACAACACTACGGGGTACGGAACCATCATTATTATTTGATCATCTCATCAAAAAAGAAAGTCTCTCTTGAAAGATCAAGATTAGCTGGCTCTGGGTCTACTCCACAATCCACGTCTGAAACACCATCGGCCCATCTGGAGGTACCTCCGAATTAGGGATCGTTGGCCGACACGCCACGGGCCGACACCTTTCGACCTCGGCAACACGTCCTCCCCTCCCTTAGAGGTCCGCGGTTACACAGTTCACAGTGCGAAGCGGTCAACTCATGTTAATAGCTGCTTCTTTCCTGTTTTCTAGAAATTCTTTGAAGACTTTGGCATAGAAGAATCCAATCATTCTCGCATTTCTAGAACTTGATAGTGGTGTTTCATTCTGTTAGCTCGTCTCCGCGACAAGATGCCTTTCCACACTGCGTTAACGAGGAAACTGGGCATCGCCGGTGAGTTGCATGGACTTGGACTTGTTGAAAGGGACTCCGGTTGCTGATGGATTTCCAGTCCCTGTGGTACAGGGAGGTATGCAATGGGTTGGATACGCAGAGCTCGCTGCGGCGGTTAGCAACGCAGGTGGTCTGGGAATTGTACGTCTACGAAAGCACTCGAGACAATCGAGTTTGAAAGTCAATCGCTAACTCTCCCAAGCTCACTGCACTCACGCAACCCACCCCCGAAGACCTTCGCAAGGAGATTCGCCGATGCCGAACCATGACCAAGAAGCCATTCGGCGTGAATCTGACCCTCCTCCCGGCCCTCGTGCCCCCAGACTACGCTGCCTACGCACAAGTAATCATCGACGAGGGCGTCAAGATCGTCGAGACAGCGGGCAATAACCCCGGCCCCGTGATTACGCAGCTGAAGAAGGCCAACACGATCATCCTGCACAAGTGCACGACCATCCGCCACGCCAAGTCCGCCGTGAAGCTGGGCGTAGACTTCCTCTCCATCGACGGTTTCGAGTGCGCCGGCCACGTTGGCGAGCATGACATCACAAACTTCATTCTCCTCAGCCGGGCGCGCCAGGAACTCAACGTGCCGTTCATCGCCTCGGGCGGATTCGCGGACGGACAGGGTCTTGCAGCGGCGCTGGCGCTCGGTGCGGAAGGTATCAACATGGGTACCCGATTCATGTGCACTGTTGAGGCGCCCATCCATCAGAAGGTCAAGGAGGCCATTGTGGCGTCGGACGAGAACAACACCAACCTGGTTATGAGACGGTGGAAGAACACTTCCCGTCTGTTCAAGAACAAGGTGTCGGAGGAGGCGCTGAAGGTCGAGAGGGAGAGCAAGACGGGCGAGTTTGCCGAGATTGCGCCCTTCGTTAGCGGCAAGAGAGGCCGCGAGGTGTTCCTGAACGGCGACATTGACTACGGTGTAAGTTCTTACCCGCTTCCCGTTGACATCCCTTGTTTACGCCGCGGTTTCCATAAACTAACATGGTTTAATTCGCAGGTATGGACCGCCGGTCAAGTCATTGGTCTGATTCACGACATCCCGACGTGCGCGGACCTCCTGCAGCGGATTGAGAGAGAGGCCGTCCAGGCCATTGATCGGTCTAAGTCGTTGTACACGGCAACCACAGGCCAAAGCAAGCTGTGAGGTTAGACTATTGCGATGTTTCGTACGTCAGCAATCCAGATTGAGATTGTTGGATCATGGATGTTTGTCATTGGTACCTGGAATGTAGATCCCCAATATAAGCGAGATGAACATTGGATCGCGTCTTTCCTTATTGATCCGGTCTAGCTAAACCTCTTCCTGCGGAATGTAAGGACTCTTGGCTATTTTTCTGGATCTTCAGATGTATTTGAGAAAGCACGGAGCTTATCCCTTGCCTCCCTTCCTTAGCGGAGTGGACAATTGCCGGCATTTATCTCAGATTCGAGCGTGACATTCTCGGAACGTGTAAACAAAGAGCATGGGGTCTATCTGAAGTGTACATATGACTTGTGGACAGAGAATGATGTAGCAAGTGCTGTGTTTGAGGTGTTGGGTCAAATGGAGTAGAAGGGGTTCAGTCTGATCTCCATAGCATATCCGTAGTGTCATAGCCCTAACTAATCATGCGTTCTATTAGAGCTCAGCAATCACATAAGATTAAGATCAACCATACAATAATATGACCATTGCCTACTACTGAGCCAAACTCACTTACAGTCACGTAATTTCAAACATGTTTCTGGTCCTTACTTAGTGCTACTCTTTGCGCCGAGCATAGAACTCCAATTGTTCGAGTAATCAGCTATCAATTTGATGGAACCAGGGATCGGCTGAGATACTGTCTCAAGTGTCAAGCAGAAGGTTAATTTGTTTGTTGACATAGTAATCACCAGTGTGAGACGACGAGATGCATCTATATATGTCGGTGGACGTAGCTGTACTAAACTGCATCTGAGCGTCAGTTCCAAGTCTCGGAGTTTACTTTCAAAGAGTGTACTGGAATCCATGAGCAGGCACCCATCACAAGCATGGACTTGATATCGTCAATCTTCCCCTGTATCCAGCGACGCAAACCGCTGAAATTCCCCGCTCAAGAGCAAAATGGCGCGCAGCCAGAGAGCGAAGCGTCTCAAGCCTCTTCAGCAGCTTCAAGAACCGTGCCCTGCAAGTCCTCAGCGAGGATGTCGGTTCGGATCGTTGAAGCAGTCGATTCGCAGACGACCATTTGCCCTGAAGAGCCCGTTAATGACCATGACGGGCTCCAGGAGAACGAGAACGAGAAACAGAGACCTCATGTCACATCCGTCGAGCATAAAGACGCAGACCCAGACGCAGACTCTGCCAAAGACTCCAACGTCAGAGTCATCCACATGGATCTCATCGATACACCGACAGCAACGCAAGACTGTCTCAGTCAAAATAAAAAAGAACCACTGATTCCCGCCCTCCCCCCGAAAGCTGCAAAGCTCCCCGAGGTCAAAAGCCGCATGATAGAGAACATCCCCGAAGAAAGCGACGACGACGACGACGAGGACAACACACCATCATTCGAAGACGACGCTACCGAGAAATTATCTCAAGACGCCAAACGCAACTCAACCTGGCGCCAGAGCTCCAGAAAATCTCTGGTCGACATCATCAACCTCCTGCAATCAACCACAAGCAACAACATCAGCACCCTCCGAATCAACAGCCTAAAGTGGCCCTTACCACCCAAATCACCCCACCGGCCACGGCCCGCAACAGCTTTATCCTGCCGGTCTTCGACTTCGTTCAGCTCCTCGGTAACAGCCACCGTAGAGTTCGAGAAGCTGACCCCCATCGTCAAGAAAGAGAGACGGATGGGAACAGCGATGCTCCCCAGCATCCGACTTGGAGCCAGGAGATGGAGCGTCAGTGACGGTGGCATTGGCAATGACAGCAGCATGAACCCCAAAGGGCCTCGGCCTCTTTTTTGCGAATAACGGTGTTTGGAGT
The DNA here is from genome assembly GCA_014250555.1 of Aspergillus oerlinghausenensis. Classification (NCBI taxonomy): domain Eukaryota; kingdom Fungi; phylum Ascomycota; class Eurotiomycetes; order Eurotiales; family Aspergillaceae; genus Aspergillus; species Aspergillus oerlinghausenensis. The sequence goes on from JAAKEQ010000077.1 coordinate 51,143, forward strand.
CTTGTTTTGTTCTTTCGGGCTGTTTTTGCGGTTGTCGGCCTGGTTTGGGGGTCTGCTATCTTGTCTGTGGATATTTGATTCTTGTTCTTCTTGTTCCTTTTGTTTCCTGTTTCCGTGTCTTTTCTTTCCTGGGTGATTGATATACATACTTTCGACAACTTCATCCTGTATAACTTGCTGGCAAAGAAGGAGGTTCCATTCAATGCGACAATCTTAATGTCAATCAGAGCATTTTGCTATTCGTTTCAGTGTTAGGTGCAAAGTCCATCGAAGTAATTCGCAATGTGATGGACCAGTATATGTTGAACATGCTGCTGAACTACCATTCCTGCTAGCTAGGAATGAATATCTGTCTTCACAGCCTTTTAGATCAGTGGTTTCCAGTGCATTCGACGGTATCAGGATAAACTTCACCAGTAGGCACATGGAGCTTCGAAATAGCCACAGAGTGGATACCGATGAAGCGCGACACTACAAGTCTCCAGTGATCAAGTGGATTCCAAATACAAAGCGTCGTATATAGGACTGAAGATCGCGCGGAATGGCTGGGAAAGGGGCGCGCTTCCAGTGTGAGAGGAATGCTGGAGATGCAAGCGTACATAGGAGATGACCATGGCATAAACTACAGTGCTTGCCATCAGGAAGGAGATTTGTCAAAAAAGAAAGTTAGAGGCAATTCTATGCATTAAATTATGTATGACAAAGCCAGCATCGATAGATGCCGGTTGCCCACAGGCAGAAAGTATTGAGGAAAACAGTGCAATCTTCTTTCTCCGAGTGCCACAGCACAATTAATGATACACAATTCGGCAACAGGTACCCTATCTATCAAACAGAAGATTCCCGGGACCCTGCTCCCTACCCCGAGCTGCCATACCGAGTCTCCAAACGCTGGCTGAGAGCGCCAACAGCAGAAGCGACGAGTAGCTTACAGGATAGAACCGAGGGCAATGCAAGGAAGACCCAGGCCAATGAGGGAACCGCTCTGGTGGACGTTAGTAGAGAACTACCCTTTTGTAGAGGAAGACTTACGGCATCGGAAGGAGAGTTCTGGCAGCAGGCAATGTTCTGCTTGCACTGCTGGTTGACCAGATCCTGGAGTGGAATACCAATGATGGGGACTAGGATATGTCAGTATGGACGACGAGTCTTTGAAGAAGCTTAAGCTTAACGTACTCTGGAGGTCCAGCTTGGAGCACTGGTTGAAGAGACCGAGACCTTCGGTGCCAGATCCACCACCGATGAGGTTCTTGAGGGTACCAGCAAGGATACCCTCGTCGATGTCGGTGACATCACCGGCGTAGGTGGCCTTGTTGCAGCAAGAGAGCTGAGCCTGGTCACCACACTTCTCGGTAGCCTGCTTCACGGTGATGTCGTCAGGAACGGGGAAGCGGACGTTGGCGTTGCCCTTGTTGCCAACACCATTGCCAGCAGCGTTAACATCGTGCTGGGGAAGGGCGGCCACGGAGACGGCGAAAGCGAGGACAGCAGCGCTCAAAGAGAACTTCATTGTGACGGTGGGGTTTGAAAAGGGAGTGAAGACTCGGAGTGAATTTGGCTTTGGAAAAAGGTGAGAAGATTGTACTTCGAAGGAAAAGCTTGTCAACGAGAGTGATGGTTGATGGAGAGGAAAGAGAATGGCCACGGGTGAAGTGAAGAGATCTTTATATAGACTCAGGTGGAGGCAGCGAGCTCTCTGTTGATGCTAGTTCTATCCGCCCTTGATTGAGCTCTCTGTCATGGTAGCTATCCAGCTCGAGTCCCTGAGTGGAATGTGGTATGCAAGGAATTCATCGTGATTTGTCCCTCAAGAGTCAGAACCGCGTTACCGCAATCTCGCAGCCCTGGATTGGAGCTCTCTGCCCCAGCGGTTGGTATGGATCTGCAAACATTCGATTGATCTGAACCAACAAGTCAGCTTCCAGCATACCACGCTCTCGTGAGCCACGCCTCGCTCAAGGGACCGGCCGTGCATCGACTGAGACCGCATAGTCCGCGTCTTCTGTCTCATTCCCCTGGTTCTACTACGTCGATCACACATGCAAGCGGTAAACTCACCTGTGCCCGCTTGGTCATTGGGTTGCATTACCTGCCAACGAGCTATCGCAGGCTTACCGCATTCAAAACAACTTTCTTCTTCTTGAGTCTCCATATCACACGATTATGGCCAATTCCTACGCTTCAGCCATTCCATCAGTGGCGCACCCCTTATGACTCCACTCTCACTTGAATACAGAGTGAGCACCTGCTGGCATAGCACGGGAAGGGCTAAGCCTTATGCGACTAGGGATCGGAGAGTATTCAAGGGCCTCTCGTTCGGTATGCAGGTGCCAATGGTTTCAGCGCGCGTGCTGCTGATTTAATCCAAGGTTGCAAAAGCTTGCAGGGTCTGCAAAGCTCTGTTGTTGATCTGCAAGGGACTTTCCATCTCGTTCAACTGGTCGATAGTGTATAGTCATCGCAAGGGTTACGACGTAGCTGACCCTGTCCCATGGCTCCAGCAGTCCAGTCTCATTCTATCTCGTCATAAACAAGATTAAATTGTCCGAGTGAGCTCGACCCGGTTTCTCTTGTGTTTCCTTTGGTGGGAGCTTTAGCCAGGCTCGTGTGGGCAAGGGAAAGCTGATTTCCTCCTTTGCTTTGTTCCTGGCAACAAGTGAGGCAAGGGGCTCTCAATCAGAACTATGGAGCACGTAGATGCGTGCTTTTTCCAGATGGCTCCGCTAGTAGGCAATCCTGTCTTCCCGAATGTAACTCGCTCCGTTCGCAGACTCGTCGCTGAGTCGTGATGAAATCGACTTTGGTTCTCTTTCCGCTTTCACTCTAGCTCACATGCTGCTGTCAGGGAAACACTCCCTGCGCTCCACATTACTCGATTGAGGATCTTTCAAAATAAATAAAAAGGAGCCTCCTCGTGCTGGATGGATGTGAGCTGGCCGCATGGCCTGATCATGAGTTGTAGTCATGTAGAGCAGGCATCTCGACGGTGTAGCCGTAAGCCGTACTCCAGTCTCCAGTCGTCGAAGAGGTGTACACAACAGTGCTCTCTTCTCCATTTATGATTACCCCGAGCGTAGACTTTATGTTTGGTCATTGTCGTACTGTTTCGCCTATGCGGCTTGTCTCTATACGATGTCTCCTTCCGGAGTGCCAGTTGCAGTATACTTCGATATGGAGTAGATGGGTCCTTCGCACATGCAGTTATTCGTTCAAGACCATGGTCCTGGGCATTCGATAGGACCCCGTAGCTAGTGACCAGGTTTAGGGACTCCATTGTTATTCTTGATGTTACCTTCTGCTGAAATGGATGGTGGGTGTTGGGACTGTGTCTGTGTACGTTAAGATATATATTTCTGCATCCCACATTCTAGATCACATCCACCAACGAAACATCCCACCACACTGATGAACTTCAGTTATCCTTCTGTTATCCAGCACTATGAATATAAATGCAGCTGCTACAACAAATGCAACGGTACTATATGAGCTACGATATGTTGTTCCTTAATGCTATTGTGCGCCTTGTTGGCCTATACAGGGCCGAGAAGTGAAAAGCCGTGCAGTATATTAAGTCTACTGTCTATCTTAAAGGCCACTAAATCTATTACTACCTAATCCTCCACTAGATCCGTCCAGAAATATACTACAAGTCATCATTTCATAAATCTCACCACAGAATGTTATTACGGCAGAAAAATCTTTCATTTTGACTACAGGATCAACTCGCTCCCTTCCACTATCACCTCATCATAGACCAGCGCAAACAAAGGTCTCATCCACCTCAGGATTTATTATCTATGTGATAAACTCTTAGTATGATGCATTGACCTATCCAAGTATCTACAGTCGTGGCTATCTAAGCGGTCACATTCCTGCCTCCTACTCTAATCTCGTTGATTATCCCTTGACCGAGGCAGGACCAAATGATACCCGGAACGGGGGTAATAATCTAAATATCTGACTCAAAATCTAGACATTGCTAATGCGATTTACCCTCAATGGAATGTTGAGGCTGCGTTTCAAATTGCTGACTCCCCAGCTGTGATGACACAAACAAACATAACGAGTCATCTGCGATCTCCCAGGTTGCTGCCGTCACTGTCCGGCCCATATCGCGTCCATAGGCCTTCAGCACGGAAATGGTTCTATCTCTCAACTATCGAGGTTGCTAAAGATCAGCTTAGATCAAGCCCTCGATACCAACCTAGACATGCCAAAGCATTCTTCCATTGCTGGGCCATGCGCACGTTCTGACTACCGGTTCTTGCTCGAGACTATTGCACCAAGCAATCAAGTCTTTCTGGAGCTTTCCACAGGTCTGATAAAGAAGTTCTCGCATTCAGCTTTGACGCGTTGGTCTTGATTCAGGTTAGCAGACTTCCAACGCGAGTTTGAAGTAGCCTCCTCTATTCTCTATTCCCGCGGCGAGCAAATCAGTGGAAAGGACTAATTATAGTACCTTAGACGACAAGGGACAGTGAAAGGAGAATAGCATTTATAAATACATTTCAACCGGTGAGAGAGTTGACCATTAATTCCAACATACGTGTGTGTACCTGCTAGAGAGTCAGTGCAGTCCTGCCTTGGTGCCTTGATGCCTTGGTGCCTCAGTGTTCGTAGATGCACTAGTCCCTATATGGCTAGCGAACGATGATGATTGTCGGCGTTGATCGTCCGCAGCGGAATCTCTGTAATGCGCAAGTAATTCTGCTACGCCTCTCCGCATCTCTGTTGACAAGCATCTGGACGTACTCTTCAGCTCTATAAGCAGTACTGACTCCAAAATGTCCGCGAACCCTCCGTCTAGTCCTCTTGACCGTTCCCCCAGCACAGAGAAAGGCGCCACGGACAGCTTATCCGAGCTGCCCGTGGACAACCAGGAAGAATCGAAGACTCGCGAACGGGATACACATGAGGAAGAACAATCAACACAGAACAAGGGCGATGGAAATGACACATCACCAAGCAAGACACAAGATGCCGAAAAAGGCACAACACGCCCACAAGACGATAAAGAGAATGCCAAAGAGGAGGACGCTTCTGCGCCACCATTACCAGACGAGCCACTCCCACCACCGCTCCCCAACGAGGCTCCTCCCGATGAGGATGATGGCTGGGAGCCCGTCTGGGATGCAACCGCTCAAGCGTACTACTTCTACAACCGCTTCACGGGCGTTTCGCAATGGGAGAACCCACGGGTGCCGGATGCACCAGCAGCATCAGCACCAGCATTAGCACCGGTGCCTCTCAGCGACGCTGCGGGAGGCGTAAAGGTGAAAAGCCCCGTCGTAGGCGGTTACAACCCGGCGATCCATGGTGATTACGATCCCACGGCGCCGTACGCGCAGCAGTATGAGGAGCCCACTCTCGGAGGTGCTGCGGCGGATCCCAGTGGCTCCTACGAGGCTGTTGGTGCATTCAACAGGTTCACGGGCCGGTGGCAGCCTGCCACCCTGACTCCGGAGAACTACAACGATGAGAATAAATCGCGACGGCAGATGAATGCGTTCTTTGATGTGGATGCGGCTGCCAATGCCCATGACGGGCGGAGTCTCCGGGCGGAGCGCAGTGCTAGGAAACTCACCAAGAAGGAATTGAAGATGTTCAAGGAGAAGAGAAGAGAGAAGAAAGAGGAGAAGCGGAGGGCATGGCTACGCGATTGATGCGAGGAATGGTATTGTTGCTTTCGTACTACTGCTGCTGGACTTTTGAGATACCTTGAGATACCTTTTGATTCTGTGCATGGGTTGGGGGCGTTTTGACAGATGTACTATATGGGATTGCATAGCATAGAAGCAGCGCTTTTTCCTCTTCTACAATGGTCTTCATTTTCTCATGCCCAAAAAATTCGTGGTCTTGCACCGTAGTCCACCATAAGGTAGAGCCATCCAAGACTCCCCACAATTGGTCACGTGCCATCATATCGAAGTTTCTTTTTGCAACAATCAACGAGTATACAGACGGGATATTGAGCAAACGCGAAGTATATGACTATTTGAAATAAAAGTCTTTTGATCCTAAGGTTAGTAATTTACATTGTCTGTTTGTGGTAGCCGTTCTGGGATATGAACTTTGCAATGCGCCTTATCGATATATATCAAGCATGATGGAGGGGCACGACGGTTCTACAGATCCGACCTGTTGATGGAGAAAGATGATCTCTATCGATCAATATTTCATGTTGTCTATCTCTAACCCTCAGTTGTGATTTTAACGCTCCTATTGTTTGTGCTTGCGTGGTTGAAAAAATTTCTCATCCGGCTGCCATCGGTAGAATCGCTTCATATGAAAAAAGGAAAAATTTTATATTAATAACTAACCAAGTCACAGGTACCAAATCACTGCATTGGGCTGCATCTGAGATCCGATAGAGCATAGCAACATCAAAAGCATTTAGTTCTCAGGGGTTTCAGTTACTTCAAACCAAGGAAGCACAGTGCAAAATGTCGACATCCACACCAGTCAAGCTCTCCTTCGAGGCAATTGACGACCTCATCTATGACGCTCGCGCAGGCGACCTGGAAGCCCTCAAGGCCGACCTCGCCACCCAAAGCAAAGAGCACAACTGCCCCGAGGCCTGGATCATCGCCTCCGCCATTGACGCCGAGCCCGAGGCCGAGGGTGGCACGGGGTCCTGTCTGCTTCATTTCCCCGCTGCGAATGGCAATGCCGGTACGTTGACGGTTGACGCTTGACTCAACTCGACTTGACCCCACTACTGGGTTGTATGAACGGTCCGGCTAACGATGCATGCAGAAATCCTCAACTATCTCCTGGCAACTCTAACCGCGCAATCTGCGGCGCCGCTCTCGGCGGAGCAGATCGCGGCTGTGGTTAACCATCGGAATCACTCGGGCAATACGCCTCTGCACTGGGCTGCGCTGAACACGCACCTGGATTGTGTGAAGGCGCTTGTGGAGGCGGGTGCGGATATCGGTGTTAAGAATGATGCGGGGCTGGATGCGATCTTCCTGGCGGAGAGGACGGCTTGGTCGACTGAGGAGGAGGGTAAGGAGGTGCCTGCTGAGGAAGAAGGTGCTGGGGAGATGTCCAAGGGTCGGCAGGTTGTGGAGTGGTTGTTGAGCTCGGATAAGGCTGGTGACTTGGAGGGAGGGCTCAGTGTTAGCGCTGGTGTTGGTGCTGAGGGGTCGGCATCAGGGCCAGGGTCTGGGGAGGCGATGGATGTGGATGAGAAGAAATGATTCCGACTATCCTGCCCTGTTTGTTGCTTCAGGAGTAAATATTTCTTTTGTTACGAATACCATTAGACAAAAGTTCTGAGTTGACACCTTGACGATGATAGGTTTATTCCTGTATCTAGATCTAGTTCGTGGTCTATCTATACTGATATGTAAACATGAAATGTACAGCTAGTCGCGTCGAGCCTTGCCTTGCCCACTGGAGGATAAGCGCGAGGCTGGACTGGAGTAGGAACCTTCCATCTGGACGCCCTTCCCATCCCTGATTTCCCGGACCTTCATATTAAGTCCAACCCGGAATCGTCGGTCGCGCCATTGAACAGTGACTCCCCCGTAGAAGGCCCAAATCCAGATGGGCAGAGCGAGCATCTCTCGGCCTAGCCATGCCGCAAACCAGTGGAAGAACGGCCGCCTCGTCCTTCGGCGTGCGGGAGGCTGTGCAAAGCAGGGCGTGTCGTCGTTCAGCTCGACGGTCTTCGCGGAATGTAACTTGACGTACAATGTCCAGTCGACCAATATCCAGGCAGCGATGCTCAGAAAGAAGACTGTGAAGAACGCAGTCCACGAGGTCAGGTGGCCTGCGAACCCCAATCCTTTGCGCTGCAGGTATTGAGCAAGAGATGTGGTAACACCCCATGCTCCGTACAGAGAACATAGGATTGATTCCGTGCCTGGCTCAACCAGAGTCGCAAGAAGGACGGTGAACTTGCGTACGCGCAGCCACCGAACTCGCCGTGCCATATAGCCCCGGACACTCATGCTCGCCACAGGCTGGATGGCAAGGTCGCCAAAGACCATGCCGTGTTTGCCCCAGCTTTCGCCCAATTCCTTCTCTTCACGTATCTGTTTTTTCCAAAGCAGATCACCAACCAAGTGATCCTCACAGATATTGTCAGAGAAATAATCAATACCGGGACGGCGTGGCTGCGCTTCCGTCGGGGATGGTTTCGTCAAATAGTCCAAATGAGACCGGCGAAACATGTTGGATTTCCCAACAATGCACGGCGCAATGAGAACAGTGTTAATGGCGGTATACATCTTCGCATGCGAGGACGCCAGAAACAACTCCTCTAATCTACCGCCCCCAGTCGCAAGCCAGCCAACTTCTCGGTGCTGTTGCTCAATCATGGCAAAAGCGTCGCGCCTCTCGGAAGCAGAATCGCCTTGGGCACACGCTTGAAGAAGGGCCTGCCGCTCCTCCCTCAACCCACTAGTCCCTGTCACATCCACCGCAATGGGCAAGTGGTGTACGAACTTGTACTTCCTGCCCGGGGTGTCCCCAAGCCCGCATAGTCTGTCCACCATCCGCCCACAAACCCCTCGTCCCACCCACACGTTGCAGTCCAGGATCCATACAATATCCCCCTTGGCCTCTCGGTAGGCACGGCTCATGTTGCGGATCTTCGGATTCGGTCCCAGATTGTAGTTGGCTGCATTGTTAGGCTGGAGTAACGGATCCTCTTCTTCGATGTAGATGTGCGCGTCGGCGTGCGGAAAATCCGACAGAAGTTTCTGCAGCGTTGGATAAGCGGGATCTGCTCGAGACGAAACGCAGAAGTAGACGGTCAGTTTGTCATGGGGATAGTCTTGATAGAAAGTCGCAGCCAGGCAGTCGTAGAGATACGGCTCAAGGCCTTTGACGGGCCGAATCGCGGTGACGTGAGGGGCGTTGGAGGACGAGGCTGCATGGGATTTCCGAGGTCTGCGCGAGAAGTGCATCCATCTGTCCACGTACCACACATTAGTCTAGGTCGCAGGAGGCAATTGAAAAACAAATACATTTGAAAGTATCCCAGCAGACAGACGGCGAACACGGTCGTATACCAGATCAAGCACACCCAACCCACTGCAGTCGACCACGTGAGTTCGCCATGTCCGACGGCCAATCCGACATTCAAGCGGCTCAAATGCGATTGAAGGTCTAGCATGGGCAAAGACGACGACAAAGAAACGACTGAGAGGGGACGCAGACGTTCAGAGAGGACATTCTACTGGAGACGGGCGGTGGAGAAATTCGACAAGTGAAAGTGGTTCGCCGGAAGCACTAGGATGGCATCGATCGTGCTCATCGTCTGATTGACAGCAGTACCGCAAAGCTATAGAATTATATTGTCATGGCCCCATGGGAGATACATGCTTGCATAGTCGTGTCACCAATTTGGCTAATTGAGTTGGTATTCCACTTGGATGCAACGGTTCATCTTGTGGACCATGACTGGACAGCGGAGAGAACACTTGAAAACAAACGCGCCAGCTCACACCCTCAATTCAGGCAGCGAAATAATCACATTGTCTTAGAACAGACACAAGCAACTATCATCTAGTTGCGTATTCACAGGTTTATTCAAAAAACAATAGGCGGGTTGTTTTCGCTATTTACCTTTAATCGTTTGCAATTGAACTGTAGACTCAAAATTGATACAGATGGAGATTTAACACCTTCAGAAATAACAAAGTCCTGCCAAGTATGAATTCCATATGCTGCTCTAATGACACCAAAGCAACCAATACCCTCCTGAACCATGTAGCTGTCACCCCAGCTCGAAAAAAAAAAGATACACCGAACTCCGAGATCGCCATTCCATGCAGAGCGCAGTGATGCGAACCTATGTCTTCTTCTTCTTTCGAACCAGGTTGGCATTGAGCACATTCACGCTGGGTGCCTGATTCGACTGGACGGGAGTTGGGTTGACTTCTTCAGAATCCCCTAGCGCACCTCGTACCTCGCCTGGCTTGTCGCTCTCCCCATCAGCCATTTTGCGCTTCCGAGCAAAGGCTGTGTTAATGACAGTTGTAGCGTCCGTATGTTTCTGACCAGGCTCCGTCGTAGCATTTCTCCCCTCAACCCGTTGACCAACCCAAAGCTGATCAGCGAGCGAGGCGACTTTCTCGGCCCATGCCTTGGTGCTGGCGATAGCTTTATGCTTGGTGTCAAAGTCTTGATCGATGAGAAAGTTGATTGCCGCCTTATAGTCTTCCTCACTCAGGACTGCGTGTCCTCGGCCTGTGTCTGGCCAAAAGAACGCACTGGGTCCCGTAGCTCGCTGTACTGTGGCATGGGTGTCGGAAGACGAGCCACTGGGTTGGGCGATTGATGATGTCTGGAGACCACTTGTGGGAGGGTGCGATGGAGCAGACACAGACGCTACTTCATCCTTTTGTTTGGTCGCATCGTGGGTTGTCTTTGCAGATTCAGAAACAACATTCTCGACATCCCGCGAAGCAACACGAGAGCTCGTCATCTGAACCGAATTGACAAGACCTGGCGGATTAATGACAAGCCACAAGAACCCAACTAATCGGCCGGCCGAACATTCCTGTCGAAAGGACATCATCTCCCAAAACTGCGCAAGAGACTTCACGCTTCGCCAATGACCAGAATTCTCCTTGGAGCCTGCAGCTCCCGTCGACTCTGGCAATTCATCGTCCAAGTCGATCAGAAAGCGTGTCTTGGGGTCATCTGGGAAGCGAGGAACGAGACACCGTGGCGGAGCGTTGGGATTATCACAGAGCTGATGGAGAGGGTAGCTATTTAACCATCTCGGCCGATCCTTGTCATCAGACCTCGCTGTGATTGGGAAGAAGCCCCGAGTCTCGAACTTGTCGCATCCAGGAACGATCAGGAAGGCTGTTGCTGAACTCTTCGCCGACTCCTTAGTTTGATCATGCATTGCCTTTTCATGAGAACCCGTCTCAGGCTCATATTCTCGTAGAATGGGGTCGATGACACGACACCACCATTTGATTAACCCACGATCATCCAAGACATGCTTCTCAGGGTTCTCGATGCTCCCGGGAAACAAGTACTGATTCTGGGCTCGGGCAAACAGGGACACCATCAACCGAACCCCTGGCCGTTGACGGGTCTGCACAAGAAATGATAGAAACGCATTTGAAATAAGTCTGAGAAGTGAGACCTTGGGTGCATTCTTGAGCAGATGCAGGTAGCCAGTTGAATCGGCTTTGGAGACGAAAATGGTTGTCAGATGCGCGGTGCCGTAGACCAGCACTTCGATCCCAAAGACGATCACTTCCGACTCCTCGTTTTCATCGGGACTAATGGAGACTGCGAGGAAATGATTCTCGCAGAATGTCGACTCGGGTTCTTCGCCTGGTGGAGCTGCGAAGAGAGCCGCACACGGGCTTGGGGCCGATGAGATATGGCGGATCGTCACCTTTACCCCCGTGGGGAGCACCTTGGCCAAGGAATCTCCCAGGTCGACATCAACTTTCGACATTTGAGCCGTCAGAAGCTCTTATTAGGTTGAAGTATTCCAAGAGAAGAGATAGCCGTGTGTGCTCAATCCCAGCGTCAGACGCGTTCCAACACACGGGCGCGTCACGTGTCATTTTTCGTGGATCTCTGGCTGGTAAAGGGAGAATGAATTCTACAAACGAGGGAGTGTTTCTTAATCATATTGAATAGAGTGTTTATTATTACCGTATATGATCAAATCCAATTAGTTTGCCTTTGGAGGCTCACTCTAGCCATGGCATAACAATGATTGGTGAGCAAAATGCAATCACGCCAAATGCAGACAAACATGCTGGAGTTATTGACACTTGACAGTAAAGCTCATCATAATGTTCAGAAATAACTGGCCGCAGCCTCGAGGTCATCGGCATTCAGGAGCGCAACACCCTCCTTCAACAGAGTTCTCCAGACCGAATTACGGGTCCTGATGGGATAGCTGGGCGTCTCCCAATATCTTGCTCCAATGCCCCTTTCCTTTGCGGTCGCGATTTGCGAGCGGAGAGTGCTGAGCTGCTTCTCTGTCAATATCGCTTCAGAATCTCCCTCCGAAACTGTGCCAATGGCATGCGCAAAGCTTGTAGACGCGATGGGAGAGATCAGGCCTGTGATGCCGGCATTCTCAGGCTCGTTCAATGACTCGAGGTGAGCATCAAAAAAGTAGTCTCGGTTTGCGACAGGCGCAACCATATCATAGGGCGTGTTGCCTGTGCCGATCACAGTAATGGGCCCATTGGTGATGGTCTTGTTATTCTTCAGAGTCGTCAAATAACCATGTTTACGCAGTGGTTCCAAGGCATCAATCACAGCCTTGAAGGTCTCATGTCCATCGGTCTTTGCATCAATGAAGAGGTAAAGCGTTTGGGAGACTGAAGTGTCGAAGACGCCACTGATCAAAATCATCAGTTCTCTGTAAGCCAGACGCAATGAAGCTAACTTACTTGTTGGTGGGGGACGTCACAAAGCGCGATTGAGGATTCTGGCGCTTGAGAACATCGAGGATTGGATTAATGTACAATGATTCCAGGGTTCTCTCTTCTGTTAGAGAAGACGTGTCATGACCGACCTGTTCGATATTAGAAGACGTCCATCGCTTGACAACTTTGTACTCACATAGAGAGTGCCGTTGTACAGCCAGACATCTGCTTCCGTTGAGATGCATCCTTGTGAGAGAGCTTGGAAGGGGTCAGGCAAAAGTCATGCATACAATGTGAGGTGATCAAAATGCTGCCTTACCAGTGTAGAAAGGTACGTCTCTCCAGTAGTCGCTGCCCAGAGAATTAGAGCCATTCTTAAAGATTGATAAAATCCCGTCTCGACTTACTTGTGAGAATGAACTGGAATCTTATATCAAAGCAAATCGCACCCGATTAGCTCAATTTATCCAACAAGTGCATGGACAAAATGACTGAGAACTCACAGGTACAATGCCCCTGGTAAAATCTGTAGGATATCCGTACTCTTGACTTCTATGGGTATTATCGAGGACGTTCTGAAGGCCTGTTGGAAGCCCGAATGCGATATCCGGCAATGAGAGGATGACGGCGGATGCCGTGACAAGCAGCGAGCGTGGTAGTACAGTCATTTTTCTTTGGGAGCACCAGGAAAGTATACTTTGTCGGATGAAAGCTCTAAGACAGGAACAATCTCTACGAGACTAGAACGCGATTATATTTCAGAATGGGATGATGATCGAAAAAGATCACCCCCAATGCCAAGTCTCGATGCCGAGCGAGACAGGGCTTATTAGAGCCAATCCCTGTCTCACGTGGAGTACAATCTCAACATATTCATGTTCATCAGCCAACACACTTACGATGCGGAAGCACAGGGGGTTTATCCTAGATAAAATGTCAGACAAATTCCCCTACCTGGACTTGATTTCTCCTTCACGCCATCAGATGAGACCAGTTAATTGGCTAACCGTCGTAGAACAGATAATGGATTAACCATGGTTGATAACTATACAGCAGCCAGCATGACTGGCAATTTACAAGTCCTGAGCGCCAGATGATTCGAATGTGAAGCTTTTGCAAGCCTATGCATCTGAAAATAACATCACATATCCCAAACACTGCCAGATGCTTGGGAGAAGAAAATACAAAAGGGCCCAAATGCTCTATACTTCTCGGACAGATGGTGGTCTCGAGCCACTCTGGGAGTCCTGTGTACTACTGCGCCTGAGACTCAAATTCCCGATACGCTGCACCAAGTTGCTTCCAACCGCGTCGACTGCGCCTTTCGGAGCGAGCAAACTTGGACCTTGCGCGGCCGCCTCCTGAACCCTGAACAGTTTGATTCCTGTTCCGTTCCACACGCCAACAGTGCCAGGTGTAGCTCCAGATGCGCTGCCAACTACCATCTCACTGGAGAAGATGAAACCCCAAAGCAAAGACTCATACCACCCCAAGGACAGGGCTGACCATTCAAAGGAATGTACCCGTACAGGTGGAGGTTCTGATAACAGCCCTTGAATTGTGGGCTCTTCTGCAAAGGAGGGAAGATTCGCAATTAAAGTCCGAGCTTCCGGGTTTGACGTGGTCTGGAAAGCCGAATCGGGAATGTGAGGAGCAATGCCCGAAATGATAGTGAGAATAGTGTGAAGAGGAAGCTGTGGTAGCCATGACTCCAACTAAACGCGTGATTGTTAGAACGATTAGACATAAAGTACAAGCACACCATCGAGTAGATACTTACCCAAGCAACAGTCGGCGTAAAACCACTGGAAGTGGAGAACATGGCGGACATACTACTTTGACTGGTGATGCTGTTCTGCCGGGAGAACGATGGCTGCCCAGCAGGCATCTTACCTCTGGCCTTCTCAGACATTCCTCGCAATTGCAGAGGGACACTTTCATCGATAGCTGATGATATCGACGGCCTTCTTGAGTTCTGCGCGGAGGGAGATGACTGCGACGGCGTGTCTTGCCCGTCATGTTGGTCATCCGATTCGTCACCGCCAATAGCGAAAGGGCTATTCTCTTCAGGAATACGAGTCAAGGGCGAACGTGCACCCGACGACACATGAGGATCCTCTTCAGCCTGCGACAGGGTAGGGCTAGAGGACGAGTCGCGAAATGCAGCTTTAGCTTTTCTCCTTTCATTTTGGCGTTCAATCTCTTGCTGTCCACTTTCGAGAGTGAAGGCTCGGACAGCTTCGAAACGTTTCCTGTATTTTAGAATGGCATATACTAGGAACGGGTTTTCTGCGGGAGTCAGTCAGCGAGCCAAGCCGCCACGAAAGTGAAAGCATAGCGACACTTACTGGTGAATTGGTGTTCGAGTATCGAGTTTATGGATTCAAGCACTGAGGCTAGGAGGGCATGGTTCGTTTCGTTAGCTAGGAGGAAACTGGGAGCGGACATCGAGGAGAAGAGCTGCAGAAGTCTGGAGCATGTGGCGAGTGAAAGATGTTCCAAGTAAGGAGCCACGTTGTTGATGATCGCTAAAAGTGCTGGATAGACAGCGTTCAGCTTGCCTTTACTTGCGGTAAGCAGAGTATGGATGGACTAAGGCACGTTTAGTACGGTCTCGCATGATGAATTCGGCGAAAGACAAACCATCACGAGGTAATCACCATAGGTACCTCTGAAGCCCGGAATACGTATGTTCTGAGGTAACGTCTCCTGAGCCTCAAATTTCATGTTGAGGCTTTTCCCGAAATTCGGTTCAACGCTCATTGTTTGTAAAATAAAGATGCACATTCTCACAACGCCTTGCTTGGATGCATCAGTTTTGTACTCGATAGCGTAAAAGATACAGAGAATGGCAAAGTCATGGGAGCGACTTGAGTCGATGATAAATGACCTGAATCGCTTGTTGCACTGAAGGGCCTCCCAAAACAAGATGAGCATTTCCGGAGCCCATTTGATCGATTTCTGGCTACCTGGAAGGTAAGAGTTCGTAACTTGCATCTGCCACTTCATCAGAACTAAGCACAGCCGACTGAAGAAGGCAGACCCACAGGTTGGTTCAAGATTCTGGTCATGCCATCGACAAGGAATTGAAAGTCTTGCGGTCGGTGCAGCCGACCAAAGTAATGGCGATAATAGTTCTTGGGCGGTGTCCCACGACCGTCCTCTGGGATAGGATATAGTAGAAGAACAAGAAGAAATTGTAGACAGTATATAACCAAGATCTGCTTGGAATCTTTCCAGACCACATGGTCATATGGAACCCTCCATGACGCAGGATTGTACTTGATAGACTGCGTGAGACTGTGGTTAATATGAGGCAATAGTCGGGTCCATACACCACTGTACATACAGTATTTAGCAATGAGCATAGCAATGTGAGGACAACTTGTTTGTCAGGGCAGGTTGCAATGTAGGTAATGGCCTTAACACCCTGAACAGGTAGGAGACCTGCGCGTCGTCAGCGTTGCGTCCCATAACGAGGACAAAGAATCTTACTCAGCGGTATGTACATCGCCTTTCCAGTTAATGTAAGCAATAGTCGCAAAATCTCGCACCGGTTGCTTTCGAGCTCTTTGCTAGAGCCCATGGAAGTATTGCAGCCGACACCGCTTTGCCATATCGAGTATGATACCTTACCCTTAACCGTTGGGAGCTTTGGGATCGTAAAGTCCGTATAAAATAAGAGATCCAGCAGGTTGTCGATCAATTCCTCGGCCAAGGGCTTCACATCTTCATAGTCATTTGTCCCAGGCAACGTCTCCTCCTGGCGTCCTTCAGCCTGCGATTCGTCAAATAGGACTTCTGCTCCCGGTCGAGCTCCTCTAGTATTCTTCTTGCGCCGACCCCAAAAGAATTTCTCCTCCCATTCTTCTAGATGCTCAGCCTCGTAGATGAAGGGAAGGATGCGCGTGAGAATGCGGATACAGTTGAGAACATCTCTCTCGGGAGCGAGGTCGGGATCTGGAAAAGACGGATGATTCTTCAGAAAGGTAAGACGAGAGGTTATTGAAAGCAATAGTGTCTCCAAGTTAGGTAATGCATGGTCGCGCGTCCGTCGTATGTCTGCGGGAGTGAATAAGCTGAATACATCTTCTGTCGACTCTGGGAGCTCCCAGAACTACACCGAAGCAGTTAGTGAGTAGATGGCGAGGAGAGATCAGATGAGATCTTATGACAAGAGAGACAAACTCTGGACCAGTAAGGATCATCAGCAGGAATGTCCTTCTCCTCTGACAGACGGAAGATTCCCTGCTTGAAGACCAACTTCGACTCCGAGGCTCCCATAGCGAAGCGACACCGGCGCGGGTTGATGGTATTATAACTTCATAGGGTGTTCAGAGAAAGAAGAAGAATCAATATACAGAATCCAAGCGCTTTCACGGAGGTCCTTTTGATATATATCGCTAAATGGAAGTGCCAAGCGGGCAAGCTGATTGTATGTTGTTGGTGTTGTGGTTCGCTGGGCCCGTCACAGCGGGAAGTTACCTCTTGGACCAACGGAGACGGAGCGCGGCCATGATGCGAGCGAGTTTAAAGAGCCACAATTAAGAGTTTAAATCAATCCGGCGACCATGCTACCTAAGTTTATAATATGTTTTGTTGAAGGAATAGAACAGTTTCAAGTACTGTTAATCCCTATGGAATTTGTGAAATTAACGCTCAATCTAATAAGCTCAATGTACACGATCCCTTCCATTCGTAATTGCGCCGACGCCGATCAGCCCGAATTATAGACTCCCGTTACTAGCAGAGAGCCGCCTACTTCTTTCATACAACCATTTGTTGCTCAATCCCAGGTTCGCGCGCTTGCCTCCTACAGGCGAAGGACTCGCGGGCCCTATGCTAGACTCCCCGAAAAGCGAGCTGCGACTGAATGTCGAAGAAGAGCCGAAGCTTGGCCGTCGCCCGCTCTCCTTGCCGCCATTCGAAACGGCTTTGTACAGTAGCGGACTTGTCGATGGTGAAAATGATGCGCCCGACGAAAGTCTACGCCCTGAAAGACCGGCACTACCGGATAGAGGCGACGATGCACCTTTGCTCGCTGGAGTCGCTGTTCTCGAGGCAGACAGTCGATACCTCGGTGGTGTAATGTACGTAGTCCCCGGTGTAAGCGGTGGAGTTGCGGACGGATCGAGTCCGAGGAGGGAACGTTGTGTAGGAGTGAGAGGGATATCGGAGAGGTCATCTTTCGGTCGGAACAAAGGGTATAATGCAACCAGGATGTTCAACGCAAGAATGAGCTGTACGACGTGCAGCGCGAGGTCTGGATAAGCGGGGTACTGGCCCAAGTTCTGTAGACGAAGCGAACTGCGGCATCCTGGTCAGAAAGATCGAAGTGCAATTATCCTCGAACCAACATAGTTATCGCTCACTATGATTTAACCGTGTTTCCGAATACCCAGGTCGCAATCAAGGCGGCCCCATTCCAAACAAGCGTTCGAATATTGCGATCTCCGAATGTTCCAGCATTCTGTCGCCTTACAACTTCATTGAGACGAGGATGGCGCCATTTTCCAGGCGTCCGTGAGGCATCGGGGACAGGGGCGAGCACCGATACGGCTCTGGGTGTAGATGGAGCGGATTGGGACGCCATTGATATTTGCCAGAAAACAAATAGAAGTGCCGCTAGCTGAAGTCAGAAAACACGGTTTATGATCGCCAGGAGTACTACAAGGGACTCACCTTGAAGAAAAAAGAGATCAGTGTGTGCGTTAAAACTTACCTTTAAACCAACCCAACGAGGTGGACTTGATTCATGTGTACATTTGCGTGTGGTCGTGCAGGCGTCTCAATGGTCGACCTGAACCATCACTGCCGATATGTCCAACAGCCGTTTGCGGGTTAGATGTGCTGGTGGGAAAATGTGTGAGTATTGTTTTGACGCGACGCTCAAGAAGAATAGCAAGAATGACCGCTTAGTGGTCAGAGGCAACAGACGCCGGTGCCGCGAAGTTTTCAGCTAACCTCCATAGCTAGACGCGGCTCTCGGTCCGTTCCCCACATCTTGAACAACTCCATAAGCATAAGCTGAGTACCCCCTCACGTCATTTCGTTCATCCATCTCCGAATGGGACTACGACGTCTTGAAACCAATCTCTAAGTGACTTTGTAGCTCTTGGTTTGATAGACCAGTCTCTGAATTCAAGGACTTCACACAATGGCCTCAGAATCATCAGCCTTGGCGAGACTGGATGCCTTGGCGTCTGATATTCTGGCTGACTGGAATATTTACACAACTTTGATCGCAGGCGCTCTTATTGCTTTCACCGTATACTCTTTTGTTACGTCGAAAGATCCCGACATCCATCCTTTCTTACTTGCTCGTCAGTCAACAGCTTTCCCCGTACGTCAACCTGGAGAATCAGCGGCGTATAGAAGTCTAGAGACTCCACACGGATACCCACTCAGATCGGGACTCAACATCAAGGACCCTGGTGCACCAAGATGGACGGGTGGAAGAAGAGGTGACCTCCGTGATATCTGGAAGGCTGCTGTGCGTGGTGAGGTGTCAGAGAATGGTGTAGTCTCTGGGAAACAAGGAAAGATCTATACGGTGCTTGGAAAGAAAGCCGTCGAGCATTCTTTGGACCAAGTCACACAGGAAATCAATGTCATCGGCCGTCGTCTGCAGGAATCTGGCGTCAAATCGGTTGCTGTGTGTTTGACAGATTCGGTTGAGCTTCTGGCTGCCATTTTCGGTTCGAGCCCTTCGCTTCTTATTCCGACTACGTATCGAGCTGACTTGATGATACCTAGCTGGTGCCTTCTATGGCTTCAAGACTATCATTATCCCTCACAACCTCGAACCTCAAGTCCTCTCCGCACACCTAGAAAAGTCGCAGGCAGATGCTTTAATTGCGGAGGCCGGTGCCCTGGACTTGTCCCTGGTGGCTAAGAACAACAAGCAACTCTCTCAGGTCATTTGGGTCGCTAAGATTGGAAGCCAGCACATGGACTGGAACCAAGTGCCTGGAGATGTTCAGGGAAGCTTGGAGGTAGCCGTATGGCATGAGTTGGTTGAGGAAAAGAAGGACCTGACCGGCTTAGACGTTCCCAACTGGGACCCCAACTCTCCTGCGCCCTCTGTGACCACTGTATGGCCAACCAAGTCTCAAGTGGGCGATTTCATTGAATTCCAGCAAGAGGTTAGTTGTCTCGTCTGAGCGTTTTCCCTTGCAATCACCGCTAACTCCAACCAGAATCTTGTGGCCGGAATCGCGGGATTGACCTTCTCCTTGCCTCGGAATCAGCGGTTCAACCCCGACGATCTGGTTCTTTCGATCGATTCTCTCTCGCGTTCATACCCACTGTGCCAAATCATGAGTGCACTTTTCTCGAATTCTTCTATCGCTCTCAACTCTGTTGCTGGCGAGGGCGTTGATTTTGCCTTGGCTACTGTTGGAGTATCACCTACCGTCATTGTTGCTTCTTCCCGCACCATGTCCGAGTACCACGCCAGGCACATGGAACCCCAAGCCGGCGTCCTGACGTCGATCGTCCGCTGGTCTCAGCTGCGCAAACTAGATGCCGGAATTATGCCTTCTCGTGGCCTACTAAATCAGGTTGCTAGTATCGGACCAACCGCTGAACTCTCCCTCGAGAGGGTCCGCCTGTTATGCGTCTCCCATCGGGCTGATGCCGACCCGGCTGCGCGCCTGACATCAGCGCAATTGGCAGACCTAAAAATCTTCCTAGGTGCTCGCGTTGTGTACGCTCTGACTGGCGCGGCCGTGGCAGGTGCTGTCTCCCAGACCAACGTCTTTGATTACCGACGCTTCACAGGACCGAGCCATTTTGGCGCCCCCTTGAGCTGTGTTGAGCTTCTTTTGACTGGCGTGTCCGATGAAAGCCCACTCGAAGGACAGGTGGGTGCCATACTTTCATCTTTTTTTTCTTTCCTTTTCATTATTTTATTTTATTCCATTCACTGACTGCTCCCGAATAGATTACTGTTTCCGGCCCCGCTGTTGTCTCTGGTAAAACCAATCTTTCGTCGTGGGGCCGCATACGAGAAGACAACACCTTGGAGCTTTCTCTTTGAAACTATACATATCTCGGGTTATGACATTGGCAGTGCATGTATTTCGAGCGTGCCCTTTTTCTTTCTTTCTTTCTTTCTTTCTTTTTTTTTTTTTTTTTTTTTTTTTTTTTTTTTAAAAAATGAAA